>RPFO01000076.1:3641419-3708919 GCA_009746045.1 Mesostigma viride
GAGTCAACAGCAGGCTCGAGCTATCAACAGCATGGTCCGGATTCTCCATATTTCTGGCCTGCGCTAGTTGCTTTATTGATAGTCTTTACATTGTCATCAAGTGAGTGAGACAACAAACATGACAATTGCCTGGGGCCAGCAGATAAATGTCCAAAATTATTTCAATGAGCAATAAAAGTGATTACTACAAGTAGTCAAGGAAGTGTTATCGCACAGCAAATTTGAAGCAATATCTTATGAATCCGTTCCATAGTGGCCATCATGATCGCACACACAAAAAGAGCATGCCCCTGAAAGAAAAGAGATCGGACTCAACGGACCTTACAAGTTGACCCTTACCAACCAGTGTGCCTGGAACGTGAAGCGTGGGGCGGCCAGCAACGAAAGATTGTTCATGCAGACGGACCGCCCATGGTATTGCCGGGCGCATCAGTGTGTATGTCAATGAGACAACAGCGCAGGCCAGAGATCTGGAGAATCCGGACCAAGGTAGCTCGAGCCTGCCGTTATGTTATCCGCGTTTTCGAGTCGTGCACGATGATGGATATGAATCAGTGTGTATGTGGCCATCAACACCAATTGCCGCCATCCATATTGTCATCAGGGCGTTGTGAGTTTAACGTTTGCTTTGTCGCTCATATTTCGCTTTGCCTTCGGCTTAGGCGAGCTCGCCTTGTCATCTCCAAAGAGTATGCAATGCCGCACAAGAAGACCGACATTTATTACTGCGCCAACTATCGTCCTCAAGATTGCCAGCATCTCCAAAGATCACCAAAGCCGCAACCAGATCGAGTGCGGCGCTGTGCCCTTCGCGTGCGATGCTCTGCTCTTCTACAGCCGTGGGGCTCGGAGCATTTGGGTTAATGTCGTCGCTAATAGCAGGCTTCGGGTCACCTTTCGCGAGGGTAACCCGTTGTAGCCATTCCTGAAAAGGCTGGTCGGTGTCCCTCATGGCTGGCGACTCCCGAGCACCTGCCACCTTCCCGCGCATGTTGCACGTCTGGCATTTTCATGGGCTTGCTTCGCGCCAACGCACGCTGTCCACCACAAGTTCACAAAGAGTTCACGAGGAGTTCACGGGGAGTTCACGGGGAGTTCACAACTTCGGACTTCGGGGAGATTGTGAACTCGTCCTGTGAACTCGTGAACTCCTCGGGACCCAAAATTAGCTCGGCCCCGGTCGGCCCAGTTCACAAAAGAGTTCACAAAGAGTTCACCGCCTCATGTGAGTCGTGCCTAAGGGACGACTCACATGAGGCGGTGAACTCTTTGTGAACTCTTTTGTGAACTGGGCCGACCGGGGCCGAGCTAATTTTGGGTCCCGAGGAGTTCACGAGTTCACAGGACGAGTTCACAATCTCCCCGAAGTCCGAAGTTGTGAACTCCCCGTGAACTCCCCGTGAACTCCTCGTGAACTCTTTGTGAACTTGTGGTGGACAGCGTGCGTTGGCGCGAAGCAAGCCCATGAAAATGCCAGACGTGCAACATGCGCGGGAAGGTGGCAGGTGCTCGGGAGTCGCCAGCCATGAGGGACACCGACCAGCCTTTTCAGGAATGGCTACAACGGGTTACCCTCGCGAAAGGTGACCCGAAGCCTGCTATTAGCGACGACATTAACCCAAATGCTCCGAGCCCCACGGCTGTAGAAGAGCAGAGCATCGCACGCGAAGGGCACAGCGCCGCACTCGATCTGGTTGCGGCTTTGGTGATCTTTGGAGATGCTGGCAATCTTGAGGACGATAGTTGGCGCAGTAATAAATGTCGGTCTTCTTGTGCGGCATTGCATACTCTTTGGAGATGACAAGGCGAGCTCGCCTAAGCCGAAGGCAAAGCGAAATATGAGCGACAAAGCAAACGTTAAACTCACAACGCCCTGATGACAATATGGATGGCGGCAATTGGTGTTGATGGCCACATACACACTGATTCATATCCATCATCGTGCACGACTCGAAAACGCGGATAACATAACGGCAGGCTCGAGCTACCTTGGTCCGGATTCTCCAGATCTCTGGCCTGCGCTGTTGTCTCATTGACATACACACTGATGCGCCCGGCAATACCATGGGCGGTCCGTCTGCATGAACAATCTTTCGTTGCTGGCCGCCCCACGCTTCACGTTCCAGGCACACTGGTTGGTAAGGGGGGTCAACTTGTAAGGTTCGTTGAGTCCGATCTCTTTTCTTTCAGGGGCATGCTCTTTTTGTGTGTGCGATCATGATGGCCACTATGGAACGGGATTCATAAGATATTGCTTCAAATTTGCTGTGCGATAACACTTCCTTGACTACTTGTAGTCATCACTTTTATTGCTCATTGAAATAATTTTGGACATTTATCTGCTGGCCCCAGGCAATTGTCATGTTTGTTGTCTCACTCACTTGATGACAATGTAAAGACTATCAATAAAGCAACTAGCGCAGGCCAGAAATATGGAGAATCCGGACCATGCTGTTGATAGCTCGAGCCTGCTGTTGACTCATCCGTGTTAGTCGAGCCATTCACAACGATGGAAACAAATGGAGGTGGAAATGTGCAGCCTTGTACATTACAACTATGGCTGGCTAACATTCAGAGCGGGATCTACACGGTTTGCGATGGCACCACTCCTTTTGAACTGCAATAACCCTAAATGGAATTAATATGTTCCCACATTGCATAGTTGCATGCCTCCCTTTATAATTGCAACGCGCCCGACATTAGTCATGATTGAAGAATTACGCGTGCACAAAGTTATTGTTAAGCAGCCACAATACGTCCAACATTATGTCTCACTCAATGAGCAACCAATTCAAGACATTGCACATGTCCAAGTGAGGTCTTAACAACCACAGTACCCCCAGTGCGTGTGACTAGCTCAAGGAGCTAGCATGCACGTAATTGACCACTGTGAACATGTGTAGCATCATACGGTAAGCTAATGGAATTTCCATTATTATAATTCTGAAATGTTGACTCACATTTGCTAAATGAAGTAAGGAGTTCAGTTATTAAACAAACTCTTGCTTATGCCCACTCTGATATGGGAAACCAGATGCCCATCCATGAAAAGAATGTGTGTGTGAGTGAGTGAGTGAGTGAGTGAGTGAGTGAGTGAGTGAGTGAGTGAGTGAGTGAGTGAGTGAGTGAGTGAGTGAGTGAGTGAGTGAGTGAGTGAGTGAGTGAGTGAGTGAGTGAGTGAGTGAGTGAGTGAGTGAGTGAGTGAGTGAGTGAGTGAGTGAGTGAGTGAGTGAGTGAGTGAGTGAGTGAGTGAGTGAGTGAGTGAGTGAGTGAGTGAGTGAGTGAGTGAGTGAGTGAGTGAGTGAGTGAGTGAGTGAGTGAGTGAGTGAGTGAGTGAGTGAGTGAGTGAGTGAGTGAGTGAGTGAGTGAGTGAGTGAGTGAGTGAGTGAGTGAGTGAGTGAGTGAGTGAGTGAGTGAGTGAGTGAGTGAGTGAGTGAGTGAGTGAGTGAGTGAGTGAGTGAGTGAGTGAGTGAGTGAGTGAGTGAGTGAGTGAGTGAGTGAGTGAGTGAGTGAGTGAGTGAGTGAGTGAGTGAGTGAGTGAGTGAGTGAGTGAGTGAGTGAGTGAGTGAGTGAGTGAGTGAGTGAGTGAGTGAGTGAGTGAGTGAGTGAGTGAGTGAGTGAGTGAGTGAGTGAGTGAGTGAGTGAGTGAGTGAGTGAGTGAGTGAGTGAGTGAGTGAGTGAGTGAGTGAGTGAGTGAGTGAACTTGTGCGTGTTGTGTGTGTGTGTGTGTGTGTGTGTGTGTGTGTGTGTGTGTGAGAGAGAGAGAGAGAGAGAGAGAGAGAGAGAGAGAGAGAGAGAGAGAGAGAGAGAGAGAGAGAGAGAGAGAGAGAGAGAGAGAGAGAGGAGAGAGAGAGAGGGAGGAGGGAGGGAGGGAGGGAGGGAGGGAGGGAGGGAGGGAGGGAGGGAGGGAGGGAGGGAGGGAGGGAGGGAGGGAGGAGGGAGGGAGGGAGGGAGGGAGGGAGGAGGGAGGAGGGAGGAGGGAGGGAGGGAGGGAGGGAGGGAGGGAGGGAGGGAGGGAGGAGGGAGGGAGGGAGGGAGGGAGGGAGGAGGAGGGAGGGAGGGAGGGAGGGAGGGAGGGAGGGAGGGAGGGAGGGAGGGAGGAGGGAGGGAGGGAGGGAGGGAGGGAGGGAGGGAGGGAGGGAGGGAGGGAGGGAGGGAGGGAGGGAGGGAGGGAGGGAGGGAGGGAGGGAGGGAGGGAGGGAGGAGGGAGGGAGGGAGAGGGAGGGACGGGGGAGGGAGGGAGGGAGAGAGAGAGAGAGAGAGAGAGAGAGAGAGAGAGAGAGAGAGAGAGAGAGAGAGAGAGAGAGAGAGAGAGAGAGAGAGAGAGACTCTAGATGTGCATGTACGAATGCGTGTGCGTGTGCGTGTGCGTGTGCGTGTGCGTGTGCGTGTGCGTGTGCGTGTGCGTGTGGGTGTGCGTGTGCGTGTGCGTGTGCGTGTGCGTGTGCGTGTGCGTGTGCGTGTGCGTGTGCGTGTGCGTGTGCGTGTGCGTGTGCGTGTGCGTGTGCGTGTGCGTGTGCGTGTGCGTGTGCATGTGCGTGTGCATGCGCACATGCCACACGTGCACATGCACGTATGGGTGGGCAGGGCATTGCGTTTGCAGCGACGACGTATACACAGTCCAGGTTACCATAGGCGTCCAACCGGAACCTACGCTTGCTGTATGCTGTTGAAAGCATCTTCAAGTTCTCGTAAAAAGCCAGGGCGTTCCCCATTTTTGGACCACGTGTTTGAAGCGATGCCATATGCACGCTCCAAGGTACCATAGTCGCAGCTATGAGAAAGCCACTCTAATGCACCAATGAGCATTTGCTCGGGTCTTACCACGTCCAACCGGAGCCCGCGCCCGCCGTTGTCTGGAGATTCGGCTCGCTGATCGGGCCGATTTTCTCCGTAAATAACCGAACGCCTCCAGCGAGATATGGCATGTTTTGTGCATGTGACGGCGGGCGGCTCTGGGGTCGTCCCCAGCCAATAAACAAACCGGCTTTGAAACAATATCGACAGAGAAGCACTGGCACCAACACCTGGAAAAACTTGCAAAGAAAGCTACCTGTCTGCGTTCGAACGCAGACAGGTAGCTGGAAAAGCGACATGCACGACAGGTCACCGGCGCGTTTTTATCATATTTCTGCAGCACTTTATCAAATTAGTGGTGCAGAAGGTAGTGGTTTGCAGCTGGACAAGACGTGCATGTTATTAGCCAGCATGCCCGGATGCATCATGCACTTGCTTGACGTTTGCGCCCTTTCCCGCGAAATCTGGGCTGTCTTCCCGCGCCTCCGCCAGTTCACAAACGAGTTCACCGGCGAGCAGTTCACTACATCGTTGCGACCCATGTGAGTGCGTGAACTCGAAGTGAAGGGCCGGTGAAGCGCCGGTGGCGACCCGGCCGTCGACCCAGTTCACAAAGAGTTCACCGACGGAGTTCACCGAGCCTCATGTGAGTCGTGCCTTAAACGGGGTCCACTAATTAGTAATTAGGTCCACTAAGAGCCTTTCCACACATGGTGACGAACGCGCGCGAATTAGGAGGACTCGGATTGGTCCGGACCGCAGTTCCAGGCTCGAGGTCTAACTAGGCGCGGCGAATAATAATAATTTAGCGGTGAATTGATCGGGACCTCCTTTCCACGACCAGATCCGATCCGTACCGTCCTGGCGCTTTCCCCGCCGGTTTCAACAACTGTGTGGGTGGTTCCGCTTACAGCACTGGTTTCAACAACTCGACCTACCTTTCTTGACCCTAATTCTGACTGGAACTGGCCGGAACTGCTTTTTTTTTTCGGGGAAATGGAACTGCTTTTTTCGAGTTCCAGGAGTCCCACCCTAGTTCCGGTCGAATTAGCGGTCGCGTCCAATCAGCGGTCTCATTGGACGGTCAAATGTGGAAACCTCTAGTTCCGGAACCGACTGAATCAGGACCCAACTGTAACCCCCCGGAACTAACGAATGTGGAAAGGGCCTAATTATCACCTTGGAAAGTCGGTGTGGTGTGGAAATTTGTGAACAAGATGTCCATTAGAAGTCCAGTGGCTTCCGTGGTCTAGCAAGGCTCCGTTTTAGCCACTGACATCTTGATACCCTAGGCTTAGCAGGGATTAACTACTGGTTATATTTGGAATAAACGTACACCTATTTACCTGGAAATTCTGAACAAGATGCAAAATCCGCTTGCCGGACCTGGAACTCCGTTCAATACCGTCGTGCAGTACCGTCAACCATGTGCGGCGTGGGACACAACAACAACAAACAACAACAACCACCAACAAGTTGAGGGCCCCTTCGGGGCCCTGACTTTTTGGCGCCTGAGCGGGCGATTGGCGTCTTCTGACCCGCGGGGGTGCGTCCTCGCGGAACGACGGCGCCACGCGGGGCGCGCAGTGCGAAGGGGCAGTGGCCGAGGGC
This sequence comes from Mesostigma viride, assembly GCA_009746045.1. Lineage (NCBI taxonomy): Eukaryota > Viridiplantae > Streptophyta > Mesostigmatophyceae > Mesostigmatales > Mesostigmataceae > Mesostigma > Mesostigma viride. The sequence continues at coordinate 3,647,828 of RPFO01000076.1, forward strand.
GACGAGGCGAGCACGGAAGCTCCTTCAGTATTCGGGCCAGGATGAAGAAAACTCTTGTGCGGGGCGTGTGCGGAGGTCCGGCGCACTACATACCGCACTTGCCGCAGTTTCAGCGACCAAAGCGCGAGGAGCATTGCGCGCCTGTGTCCATGTTTGGCGCGAGCTTTGGCGCGTAAATTAAAAACAGTTGTGACGGGTTTACCTAGATCACAAGTTTCGAACAAGTTGGAGCGACGAGTCACGTCGAGTCACGACCATGGTCGAGGACATCGTTGAATTGTGATGCTACTCGCCAGACTCGAGCTCGCTGGCACTCAAGTTCGTGGCCATCCTCTACCGTACATTTATTCCTCTTCACGCTTCTTGTAACTAAATGACTGGTTTACCGGTGTGTGCAACATCTGAATCGGCACGACGAAAAGGCGAAATATGTTGTAAGGGTGCCCTCAACATATGTTGATCAGTTCCTGGAATTAATCTTGTAAGCTGCGCAGGGGCGGGTAGGTTTGCTATGTGTGACCGTCATCTTTTGCTTTCAAATTCTTGTTCGCCTTTCGTGCTCGAAGCGGGGGGGAGCCGGCTGTTGACATCCACTGCAACAACGAGCTCGAGCTCATGATCGATTCGCAGGTTTCATGGCCGCGCCGGCCCGTCCCGGCAGCATTATATTTAATTTGCTGCTTGAACAGCAGCAGGCAGGGTGTGCTGGTGGCCCTTCTCGCGATTTCCCTACTAGCGGTTGGTCAACGGCATCGTTTGGATGTCTGCCTTAGGTGAGGCGTTGCGCCCACAAAACCCTCATTTGGGTTCCTGTTCAGGTGGCGCGGCATAATATTAACATGAAGACTTGTTTCGCCAGCTTGCTGAAAAGCCCCGCTTGCCAGCCCGTACTCGTCATCACATTCCTCGCCCGGCATAGGATGTGCGTTGAGAAGACGCAGCCTTATCGGCCCGTTCCGGGATCCCGATGTTCACATTATGAACCGAAGTTATTACTACAGCCCGGCCTGCGCCTAGTGTGTCAGAAATTTTCATTTAATTCCTTGGTCGTCAAGACTGATTGAGACAATTAATAGACAGTTTATTCATTGCATATTTAGGTTACGGACTGCCACCGTTTCACCGCCAAAGCCATGGTGCGGTTCCCGGGTGGGATGTGTCTGGATATTAGTGCATCCACCTGCCCTGCCCACATTGTGCTTGTATATAGTCAGCTTGATAGAGATTTAATAGCTGGACTTGTAGCACTTTTTCCTACTCGATTTGGACTACGAATGGCTGAGATACGGCCTTCCAAAGTTATATGCACTATGGTCTTGCCAAGTAGACTAGTGTGTCAGCATATCACGTGACAATTGTGCTGACAACTGGCATGCCAACTGGCCTGAACATGTTGCTAGTTCATGAGGTAGATTCATGGTACAGTGACTACTGTTGTGTCAGATCTTACGTCAGTGTTTCTTGATTCCTGACAAGGATTCTAGATACTTTATTCCATGGACATGTGGCGAATGCCTAGAGCACATTGCTTAGTTTATTGACAGATGGCAGTTCCATATGATGGTTATTTGCATGCTGACAGATGGCAATCATTCCTTACGTTGTATTTCAGCAAATGCCATCTGGCAATCACACAACAAATATTCTAGGAATCTAGAAGTGTTGCAACCCTTGCTTGACATGTGGCAGTTCTACCTTTGCCACCTAATTGCCTATATAATGAAATGAACAAAGGCAGCAAGGGCATCTCAAGCTGCCAATTTTCTGCGTGAAAATTTTGTCTCTCAGTCTCTCACCTGCTCAGCCTTGATCTTGACCTGTGATCTGCAAGGAAGGATCATAAAAGAAAACATGGTATCGGAGGAGTGAGGCTTCTCTTTGACAACATGGCTGCTGCTGCTGCTTTGGAAAACAAGTACCTCTCTTTTATTCCAGCATGTTCCAAGGCAATTCCCAAGTTTGATGGTTCTTCCCTGCCAAAATGGGGAGAGACCAAGGAGCTTTTCCAAGCCCACCTGGAGGCCTATGATCTGGAGGGGGTCATTACCAAGCCTGAGGAGGCTACACCCAAGCAAGAGAAGGTTGTTTACACAGCCTTGCTGGCGTGCCTCACTGGCAGAGCAGCCCAGATTGCAAAGACCATTGGTGAGAGAAAGGGCAGTTTGCTTTTTGCTAAGTTGGTGGAGGTGTTTGAGCAGCCTAAACTGACCAACCAAGAGCAACAAGCACAACCTGAGGACATCCCTAATGAGGCTGACCAAGCAGCCCAACCAGTCCATGATGGACTATCTTACCGCTTCAGAACTGCTTCTGAGTGAGTACAGGGATGTGGGGGGGGTGTTGGCAGACAATGATTTTGCCGCTGCGCTGAAAGGTGGTTTACCTGATGCGTATAGGCCTGCCCTCGTTTCAACCAGGTTCGATGAGGACATGTCGCTGCTGGAGGTGAAGAAGGCCATGCTTGAAGCAGATGACCTGCTTGTGGGGACGCGCTCCACCACCAGTGACGGTCAAGCCTGAGCCAGCAGCTGCCCAAGGCCAAGCATACAGCACAGGCCAACCAACCAAGCCGGGGAGGCCGACTTGCACATTCTGCGGAAAGGAAGGACATGCGGAGGAGACGTGCTATACCAAGTACCCACATCTCAGCAGGAAGAAGGGCCAGCAGAGGCCAAAGCGCAAGAACCAGAAGAAGAAGCAGGCTGCGACAGCGAACAACACGGTGGAGGCTCCTGAGCTTCCCGTGGACTACGCGTTTGCAACTACGCGCCTAGTGCCGGGCGTACCTTTCTGGTTTCTGGACTCTGCTGCATCCAGCCACATGAGCCCTGAGGAGGCTGACTTTATCAAGGTTCAGCCAACCAACCTGGCCATCCAGGGCTCCGGAGGCCGGCTGAAGGCTGTGGGGACGGGGACGCTCAAGCTACGAGTCGCCAACAAGGTGGTGCATCTGCCTCATGCTCTGCACGTGCCCTCTCTGGGTGCAAGGCTTCTTTCCGTGGCCCAGCTGCATCAGCAGGGACACGAGGTGAACCTACTGCAGGGCGTGGCATGCTTTGCAGGCAGCAAGGTACCTATCAAGGTGCAGAACAACGTCTACGGTTTGCAAGAATCACAGACTGTGACAACCCCTGCTGCCCACCACACCACAGACAACCCTGCTGCACTATTGTGGCACTGGCGACTTGGACATGCAGGTGCTGAGCGCATTCGCAAGCTGGCGGCCATACCTGCATCGAACATAACCATGCGGGCTCCAGGTGCGCCAGGCTGCCCGTCGTGCCCTGCTGGCATGATTAGGCGACGCTCCTTCGCTGCTGGGCAACCACGCTCGACCGTGCCTCGTGCCAAGCTGCATGGGGACATCTTGGGGCCGATGCAGCCATCACTGGGCGGTTCCCAGTACATTCTGGGCATCACTGACGACGCTACAAGGTGGCGTTGGTCTTTTCCTATGCGCCAGAAGAGTGAGGTGCCACTGCACTTCGACCGACTGCTGTCAAGGGATATCAGGCCCTACTACGACGGTTCTGTGCTTCTACTAAGGACCGACAATGACGCAGTATTTCTTTCCGAGGACTTCCGCTCCCTCTGTGCTCGCCATCGAGTTCACCAAGAATTTTCCAGCCCCTACTGTCCGCAGCAAAACGGAGTTGCGGAACGCATGTGGGGTTTGGCGATGGGAATGACACTGTGCATGCTGCATTATGCTACCCTGCCCAAGACTTTCTGGGCCCTAGCTTTTGCGTGGGCTGTCTACCTGCTCAATCGGCTGCCATGCGAGGCCAATGCAGACTCTGCTAGCCCTCATCGCCTTTTTCAAGGCGTTGATGCCGACCTGTCGCATTTGCGCATTTTCGGCTGCCCTGCCTACTTTCGTGTAGAAGGGCCACGTGGCAAGCTGGAGGACAAAGCCCAGGCTGGAATCTTTGTGGGCTATGACTTGGAGTCGCCTGCTTACCTGATTCTCCGCCCAGGCTCACGTGACGTTATTCGCAGGCTCCATGTGTCATTCGATGAGACTTGGCGAGCAAATTCTGCTCCCCTGCACGTCGCGAGTCCAGATGTCAACTTCCAGCTGCCGGCACCTGAGTCTGCCTCGGAATCTGGCGTGGCGCTGGTACCTTTGCCTGCACCCACTGAGCCTGCAGTGCTGCCGCCTGTCACTGCTGTGCCTGACTCGGTACCTGATGGTCCGGTCACCAGGGCCAAGGCTCGCCAACAGCTGGGCACTGTCACCGGTGCAGACGGCAGTGGCAACGCTGCGCATCCTGGAACTTCGGGTGCTGCTCCTGACTCTGAAATTTCTGATGCGGTGCCGGACGCCGGCAACCAAGTTGCGCCAGGAGTTCCTGCGCCCTCGCCTGCGCCTGCGCCTCAAATTTCGAGTGCTACGGCTTTGCAGCAAGCCATCCACGCACTGCAGCGACCTTCATCTTCAGCGCCCAGCTGTAACGACTAAAAATGATCATCAGCATCATCCACAGTCCAATATGAAAGATCTTTTTACCTGGGTTGCCTTCTTGAGTTGCAGAACTTCAAGTATCCGAGCAACGTTGAGATGGAAATTCCACAGCACGTGATTTAGGGAATCACACCCCTTGTAGACACAAAGACAAGCTCGTGTGTAGACGACCTCTGTGGAACTGAAGGACGTCTATAGCCAAGGGGCTTTTATGGATTGGACAACAAAGCCAAGCTTTATTATACCATGGTGAATCAAAACCAACGTAAACAACAATGGCGACCCCACGTCCTTGATATCGACGTGCTTGTCGAACTTGCTCCAACCTTAGCCTGAAGAGAACCAATCAGAACCATGGGATTCTATACAAGATCTTCGTATCCATCCTAGTCACACAAAACAGAACAACACCACACACAGCCTGGCAGAATCTTTCCATGAGATCCTAAATCTGTCGTAAGCACTGAAGTCCCAAAGGAGCATTTAAGACTCAATAGTACCAACTAACAAACTACAACCCCACGTGGATCAGGCCACGACCAATGAGGGCTCCTATCAGTAGTATCAGCCAACAAACTACAACCCTACGTGGATCAGGCCACGACCAATGAGGGTTCCTATCAGTTGGTTGACAAAGTATCAGCTCCAAGTACCGTCGTCTTAGAAACCTCATAACTTTCTCAATACTGATCCAAAAGTCCTCAAATAAAAGCCAAACATTCACAAAACAAAGGATGTAACAACAAAGTCATTTTTGCTTGTTACATATCTCCCCCTCAAAACTGGACCTCCCAGGTCCAATAGCCAACTCTTGAAGGCAGAGGAACATTGAACAGAAATCCACCATCTCTTGGGAAAAGCAGATGGGTTTTTACATCCCTGGAAACAGGGCCTCCTATCTCATAAACATCTAGTCACAGGTTTCTACAGCAGACAAGTCACTACCTATCTACTATAAATCCAGATAAACACATCTCATAATACAAGGTCTTCCATTCAGCATCCTGGAACCTGGAACTCTGGACTGGAACATCAGAACTGGACTGGAGCCCCCCCATCATCCATCCTGGAATCCCCCCCTCACACCACAATCCAAAGCCCCCTTTCCTTCTCAGCCCTGTTCCTCACAGGCTATACCAATCCCCATTCAGGCCATCCTTGCCCTTGAGTCCACACATGGGAAACTGCTCCACCATGTGGGCCAACTCTGGCCAGTTCCTGCTGACCTGCAACACCACGCAAGTCTCAGCAGCTCCTGCCACCATCTGGGCAGCATAGCGAAGGCATGCCCCTGGATAGGAGAGGAGCACCACAGACTGACTCTCAGGGTCCATCACCCAAGTAGAGGACGTCTTGTGCCTGCTCACCCATGATCTGTACGCCCACCAGAACTGCAGAAAGGTCTTGACCACCGACCACTTAGCACCTATCAGAGGCACCAGCACCCTTAGTGGCGTCTGACGGACCTTAAGTTCCACAGTGTACTTGGGCAACCCTGGATTGCAAAAGAGGTTAGAAGTCTCCAAAGGAAAACACCTTCTGGCAGAGCTGGAGGAAGAAGGAACCAAATCAAAGTCACCCTTCTGAACTGAAAACTCCAACAGCTCCATGTAGGAAGCCTCTCCCATACTCACTGGCTGCAACTGAGTAAATGCCTCCTTCAAGGCCTCAGGTAAGGCTGCCAGCATGACCGGCCCCTCAGCAGGCCTCATGTCAATCTCAGGTCCTGGTGACAATGCATACATCCTATGCAGCAGATGAGCCACAAAAAGGGGAGCCACTCTCATACAGGCTTGTGTGCAGCTGAGATAGGACCTCCTCCACATAGCCTTCAGAGCTCACCTCCCCCTCCTCTCTGTTGAGTGCAGCCAACGCCTTGGCCAAAGTCTCATAGTGGTCACAGGGGCCCGTGCAGTTCCTATGATCCACATAGGCCACTCAGCAGCACCAAGGTAGAAACCTCCAGGTATATACTATTGGTCTGGTACACGAAGACGTGCATGCAGAACATGACCCACGTGTCTTAATCATACCAGGAATCAAGCCCTAGGTGAACCACTCCATATGTCGAGGGTACAACACAGAAGTCACTCTCCATGTGCCATCCAAGCTCAGATCCCCTCAACCATCCTCAGAAACTGGTCACCAAAATCTGGATGTCATCTCAGCTTAGTCCAACCAAACTCCCACCAGAGTCCATCCCACTCAACTCAGATCCCCGTCGGATTCAATGAGTCCACATGAATCCAAGAAGGAGTAAACAGGATCAAGGCACCTAAGCCAAACAAGGCGAGGCCACTCCATGTTCTGGGACACCACCCTCCCTCAGCTAGAGTCCACGGGTGAAAGACAAGCCTGACATTCCCAGGGATAACGGGTCATCCACAGGGATCCATGCCATGAATACTGACAACTCTCCCTGCTTGATCAGGGCAGGAAGCAAAGTGTCATGTAGCAAGGCTAACCCTCTATACAGCCAACCCCCCATAACTAACTGGGCTGCCAGGGTCCAAGGCTCATCAAAGCTAGTCACCACAGCACACCCAAAGATTCCAGCCCTTCTCAAGGGAAGAGGTAGTCAGGGACAGATGCTGTATCACCACAACAGAGTGGCAGGTAACCGAGCCATAATAAATCCCCAATCCATCCCAACTGGGGACCTCCCTCAGATCACCAACAGGTCATAGCAGGCTAACACAGGGGCTGGCGTGAGCTTCTGCTGCAGCAAGTCCAAGGCCTGCTGACACCCGTCAGTCCACGCAAACTGGAACGAGGAAACGTCAACAGCGCCCCAGGTGGAAGTGCAGTCACCAAGAGGCAGGAGCAATCCAGCAGGAAGACGTCGCCAACAGGGTCGCCTCAGGAAGAGCAAGGGTATCTCAGAAGTACACCCATGATGAAGAGAGGCCGTGGACAGGGTTGTCACCAGTGGGTACCCGTCAGCAGGTTGGGGAGGTGCCACAAGGCACAGCCAAAATAGCCCACCGATGGCCAGCGAAACCAGGATACCACATAGTCAGGGATCTATGAGGTGAGTCCGACAGGATGAACTGAAATCCCAGGGTGAATCCACGCTATGATCCTCACAGATCTCCTCCCCACCAGAACAAAATTCCCCCCCTCCAGCCGCACCAAAGGAGTGAGAGTGAGGTAAAGCCACATCTCCTTAGTAGCTAGTACACTCAAACCCATAGCCAGTGGCCTATGATAATCACAAGGCACACTATTTCTCCATAAGATGCCTGGGAAAACCATCCACAGCCTTGAGAGGGATAGCAGAAGATCAGTAATGCCTCACCAGCATTATGAACGGTATGCCCCAACTTGTAAATCGTAGCACACGCTACCCCCATGCAAGGGTTAGGTGCAGCCCAATCCCCTGCACGCCCTGCTCCCCACACAAATCCCCCTCAGCATAACTGGTAAACTGGAGACTACCAGCATGCCTAATAATTCCACCCCTCTGCGTAGAATAAGCTGTAATAATCCTGGTATCAGCTTCCCAAGATTGACAGCATGACCTAGCAGGAACAAACGCCATGGGATACGCGTGAAGACAGAGGCCCAGCCAACCAGAGAAGGGTGGGGGAGGCAAGTCTCTCAGCCCACTAAACCACTGGTGGCCTGCAGGGTCGCTCTATTAAGACGTCCTATGCACCTCATGACTAAAGATGGGGTGGGAACTACAGCAAAGTGTCCAAGATAGAGTTGCATACAAGGCAGCTTGAGAGCAGACTGAAAGCAATCACCAATCAGCCAACTGATGTGCCCAAGCTTGGCAGGGCCCCAGCAACAACATCACTCCCCGCAACCATCCAGGTGGCACTACCATGCAAGGTAATGTGGGCATTAGGATCGAAGGAGCCCAAGACAAGGTTGCACAAGTAGGGCAGCGTAAGGGTATGCTGGATGAGGCCATCAGTCATCAAACAGATACACCCTCAGCTTGGCAGGGCCCTAGCAAGTAGACTGAACCATGTCCCCCTAGTCAAAGCATGGAAAGTAGTATCCACGTCCGTGGACCACGTAGACTGCCAAATGGTATTAATGTCAGTGTACCACGGATACTGATGCACATGAGGCAGGTTGTAAGGGTGATAGAGGGCTGAATGGGTCCCCCAACTAACCCACACCTCTAAGCTCATGTGAGCCCCCGCCCAGCACCAAGTAGTCCAACGCCTCAATTAAGAGTCAACGGAGTGGGCACCATTGTCATCACTGTCATGCCAAAGATTCCAGCCGGCCCCACAGTTGTAGCTCCGTTGATCCCGCCCATCATCCAACCCACAAGGACATCCTACCCACGCAAACATGATGCCAGACCCCCCGTGCAAGCAGTCCCATTCATACAACCATCATGCTGTGCAAGCAATCAGCTCAAGGGCGGATGGTGTACTATCAAGACAACAAGCCATCCTGGCACCATGCAAGCAAGGATAAGTCCATAGCAGGGCAAAGCAAGGGTAGGAGGTTACTCATCTGCACAAGGCTGGCTTGATGTCCACCAGCAGGCAGGACCCAACACAGCGTCAGGAGCAGGCACCAGCATTACAGATACGCGTCACTTGGGCGTCCCCAAGTCACCAGAGTCGCCAGTGGCCACCATGCAGTGCTTGATGAAGTCTCCACCATTGAGTGCTTGCAGTCGCCACCATGAGTGCTTGCAGTCATCACCAACAGCACTAGTCCACCACCAGGATACTCTCCAACGTCGCCCCCATGTGCCATGCCCGCCATAGACAAGTCACCAATCCCCCACTGACCTCAAGCCCCCAATAGGCTACTGCCACAACGCCCAATCAGCGTCACCCCCACATGTGGGTATCCAACACAGCTATTGCCTGACTGGACAACCAAGACTAGCTGCTTGCGCCGGTCACGCTGTGGAAAAGTGACTAAGCTGCTTGAAGGAGGCCTGGAACGGACACCAATGAGCTTGGCTCCGGAAGCTGCTTGGAAGAAGGACCACATGCTGTCAACTGCCCTGACTGAACGTCAATCAGGCTGCAGGAAGGAGCCAGCACTCTTCACTATGGCACTCAGAAAAACTGCCTAGTAGGCAAGCCACAGACTGCCAACCTGTTAAGATAGCAGACTCGAACAGGGCTACTACCAAGTGCCAGGTAGCCAGAACTCCTAAGCCGGAGGAGCACAAGGGCCTGAGGTGGTCCAACAGCCAGCAGAACTGCCCAAAAGTCGAAAAAATGGGCCTAAAAACGCCTTGACCAGTGTCAAAAATTCTGATCTGAGAACTATATCAGATATATTCACAGATAAGAACTATGACAGCAGCCCTGGTGTCCATACTTGCTGTCCTAGTGCACCTCCTAGGCCCAACAGGGACCATCTGCCAACAAGCAGTGGTAACCATCATGTCCTGGGAGAAGTAAATGCGTGGTCACAATGGTCTGGCGCAGGTAAGGGCCCCAACTGGCAAGTGACCCACACCCCACTTGTAAAGGGACGTTGTCAAGCAAGTGGTCCACCCCCTCTGGGAACATGTGTCAAAGGACACCGTCTAGCCAGTGGGCAACCCATGCAAGAGACACCTGGCAACTCGTGGGTGCACGTGTGATACCCTCTAGGGGACAACCCACTGCAGGTATCCCGATGTCCCCTGATGTGGTGGCATCTACCATGCCATATGCCTCCATGATAGCATCTGGCAACCCTTTGGCAGACCTGGGATATCCACTCCCCCGCAGAAATTTTCTCAGGGTAACTAGACACAGCTGTCCAAGTATGATAGTGGAAACCCCGTAAATGCTGTTGTTCTGCCCTGGCATGTGTGATGCCGTCTGGAAATTACATTGCAGACATCCAGGATGTCCACTCCCCCGCAAAAAATTGCTCAGGGTAACCAGACGTAGCTGCCACCAATCTGGACAACTCCTAGGGAGCTCGCCCTGCCCATAGTACCATGATGCTAGTGGGAACAACACAGATGTCGTTGTTCTCCTCCCCACCAAGATCAAACCACCATACACGTGGGAGGAACCAAAGCTCAACCTAGAACGCCTCCACTATCATGATGCCCAACAAGAAAATGAAGAGTTTCCCCCACATCTGAAACAAATGTTTGGCCACGCGTGAATTAAGGACGTGCCACAGTCCCTAAACAGCAAGGGTAGGCTGCCCATGCACGGAAGAAAAGGATCCTGAAAGATTTTCAAGTGAGTGCAAAAGGAACCTTGCATAAAAGGGCAGCCATTAATCCCTACTGTCCGCTCATCCGGAGCCACCCTCAAAAGACACGAGGTGTAACCTGAGCCACACCGTAAAAATGTCGTCAAAGAAAAGCAGCACCGGGAAAAAAACAACCTTAGACGGCGACGTCGTCAGGCGGTCGCGGTGGTGGTCGTGCGTGCAGCCGCAACCCGGAAACCGGGTGATAGGTGCCGTCGGCAGCAACAGTGCGTCGGCTCAGCCATAACCCGTAGCGCCATGTCAGCCTGGCCGAAAACAGAGCCTGCAGGGAAAAAAGACAGCTCCTAGCAGGATTCTGGAGCCGGACCTGCTGAGCTACTGGCCCAACACTCCGCATTGCCCTGCTCGAAACGTAGCAACACTTGCGTAATGCCGATATATAAAGATGTTTGGAGCTAGGCGGAGACTGCGGCGTCAGCAGCCACGACAGACAGGGCGGTGGTCGGACTTCAGCACGATGCGGCCAGCCAGCCGAAAGCCCGTAAGTAAGGACGCTTGTCAATGAAATATTGCACGAATTTAAAGAAAGGGACGGTGACTTAGTGGTGCGTTAATAATGGCTTATGCAACACCCTTTTCTAGGGAGAGGTGAAGGAGAAGAAGTTCGCCCACACCTGGTTCCGTAAGGATGAAGGTGATTGTGTAACCCGCCTCACTTCAGTCATAGAAGTACGATTGAAATTGAGTTGACGCCGTGGAGTATGAGTAGTTGTCTCAGCACCTTCCCTAGCAATGGGTTCCAGAGATGATGACGGATCTCCCAAACCTTGATTAGTAGGGGGTAAAGGTGATTGTGTCTTCGAACTACTCATACTTCCACATGGAGTCGCGATCGTCTGCCTAGTAGAGACAACGGTTACGGCTGACTTCTAGTGTTACAGAGCAAGACAGTCACATCAGGATGTGTCTCAGTCTGTAACACCGTAAGTTTTCCGCAACTCTATGAATCTTCTCGGATGACAGACATCTGATCAACGTTGTACTACCCGGAAGGTTGCGACTTCAAGAGAAACACCAAGGTAGAGATCCCCGATACCAATGTAACGACTAAAAATGATCATCAGCATCATCCACAGTCCAATATGAAAGATCTTTTTACCTGGGTTGCCTTCTTGAGTTGCAGAACTTCAAGTATCCGAGCAACGTTGAGATGGAAATTCCACAGCACGTGATTTAGGGAATCACACCCCTTGTAGACACAAAGACAAGCTCGTGTGTAGACGACCTCTGTGGAACTGAAGGACGTCTATAGCCAAGGGGCTCTTATGGATGGACAACAAAGCCAAGCTTTATTATACCATGGTGAATCAAAACCAACGTAAACAACAATGGCGACCCCACGTCCTTGATATCGACGTGCTTGTCGAACTTGCTCCAACCTTAGCCTGAAGAGAACCAATCAGAACCATGGGATTCTATACAAGATCTTCGTATCCATCCTAGTCACACAAAACAGAACAACACCACACACAGCCTGGCAGAATCTTTCCATGAGATCCTAAATCTGTCGTAAGCACTGAAGTCCCAAAGGAGCATTTAAGACTCAATAGTACCAACTAACAAACTACAACCCCACGTGGATCAGGCCACGACCAATGAGGGCTCCTATCAGTAGTATCAGCCAACAAACTACAACCCTACGTGGATCAGGCCACGACCAATGAGGGTTCCTATCAGTTGGTTAACAAAGTATCAGCTCCAAGTACCGTCGTCTTAGAAACCTCATAACTTTCTCAATACTGATCCAAAAGTCCTCAAATAAAAGCCAAACATTCACAAAACAAAGGATGTAACAACAAAGTCATTTTTGCTTGTTACACCAGCAACCAGGCAGGGGCGGATTCGGTAATAGCTGCTGCAACGATTGAGGAAATATTGGCGATGGCTACTGTCCCTCTAGTGACACATATGGCGCCTATGGTTGGACCTCCTCTTCTCAACGTCTTGCTTCTCCTAAGTGGGCCCGTTTTTGCCCAAATTACGCTGCTATTCGTGATGTGGTCGAGGATGTATATGCCACTAGTGTCGACCTGGACGTCCCTAAGTCTTGGCAACAAGCTCGTTCTCTTCCTGCGTGGCAGTCCGCCATGGATAGCGAGATGGCTTCTATTCGTTCTCACAAGGTTTTTTCTTTGGTGAGTAGGTCATCTCTTCCTCGTGGCACTTCGGCCATTCCTTCCCGTTGGGTGTATGCACGTAAGTCGGATGGAGGTGAGAAAGCACGTTTTGTATGCAAGGGCGATGCCCAGCGTGAGGGTGTTGATTTTCAGGACATCTTTAGCCCCACTGTTCGTTCCTCCACAGTGCGTTTGGCTCTTGCTTTTGCAGTCACGCATGGCTATACTCTGCATCAATTAGACGTCCGCACTGCGTTCTTGTATGCTCCTTTAGAGGAGGATGTCTATGTACGTCCACCCCTGGGCTATGAGGAGTATGACGCCTCTGGCGAGCTTCTTGTATGGAAGCTTCATCGCAGCCTGTATGGCACACGTCAGGCTCCGCGCAATTGGCATCGCACCTTCCGTTCTCATCTCGTGTCGGATGGTGCAGTGCCTAGCGCTACAGACACATGTCTTTACCTTTACCCCAGTGCTAGGGGCTTTGTGTTTGTACATGTTGATGACATGATCGTTGCCAGCCCCTCTGCCCCTTGGGTAGCCGCCTAGGTTTCCCGCCTTGGTACACGTTTTCAGCTGTCCGAATGGGCCGGCCCGTAGTGGGCGGGCGCCGCGTCCCACCCCAGCTCCCAGCTCGGCAGTCGGGCGATCTCATCGGCAGAGAGAAGATGGCGGCGCGGACCAGCAGGGTGCCAGACATGGGGGATGCCCGCAAGCTCGAGCACATCGTGCAAGATGGCGGGCACGGCCGCACCCGCGCTCAGCTCAAGAACACGCCCCCCCCCGCATTGTACAGAACCAGGTCGCCGGCGTGCACGGTGACAGGAGCCCCGAAGTCAACGCGCAGGCGGGCGGCTTGCGCTGGGGTGACCGGGCCGTAGTCAAGCGCCCGTGGGCCTGCGCAACAAGGCCGGCCGAGCCGGGCCCGGCAGAGGCAAGAAACGTGTGCAGCTGAGGGCGATCGAGCAAGGCGTGGTCGGTGGCCCCCCAGCGAGATATGTCGCACGGGCGGCCGGCTGGGCCTGCACGGCAAGCCCTGTAGCAAAGAGCACCACTGCCTGCGCCACTTGAGCGTCCAGATTCAGGAGCCATAATTCTTGGCGCACCGCGGGCAGGTGCCAAGGCAGGCGGCCGCCGGCATGGTAGTCCTCGAGGACAAACCCCCAAAGCGTGGAGGCAAGGACAGGGGGGGAGGCTGCCTGCAGCATGTGCCGGACACGAACCACAAGGGCACTAAATTCAGGGGGCCGTGGGAGCGTAGGAAACGCCGCGTGCAAGCCGACAGCGTCCAACAGCAAGGGGCAATACAGCCAAGAGAACGTGGCGTGCCGGAGCGCGCTGACGCCCGCAATGTTGGTGGGGGGCCAAACGGAGAAGTCGTGGGACCCAATTAAGCCCGGCCGACTAGGGGCCCACCACAGGAGTCGCCGCAAGGTGTCCCACAGCCTCAGGGAGGAGAGCCGCCAGGGACCCCTCAAGCACAGGAGGACGCAGGTCAGTGGCCACCGCCGTGCTGGCCGGAGGTGGTTCCCCAGAGCTAGGCGGGGCAGGGCCAGGGGACCCCGCGGAGGGGCCGGACGTGACGGCGCGGGGAGAGCGGGAGCACGGTGTGGAACCCTCCACGAGGTCCGCAAGGCCCAGGAGAGGGTCCAGCGAGGGGCTGCGGGAGGGGGCGCGGGCCGAATGGGATCCCGGGGTCGACACGGCCGCGCGTCGGGAGCCTAGGGACGGCCGAGGCGGGGCCACGCAATGAAGGCACGCCCAAGGACCCGGGGGAGGCAGCCGGAAGAGGGGCGGGACCAAGCAGCGCGTGTGCCAGCCGCATTGGCACGAATCACACACAAGGAGACGGGGGGCATCCTCACCACTGTGGCAGACCTCGCACACAAGCGAGAGTGGCACAGGGGCGCCACGACCGCCGTCGTCCAGGTCGCCCATCTCCTGCAGGTGCGCCGCGATGCGTAAGGACCGACGCGGCGCAGGGGCGCCACTAGGCAGCGCATCCCGCGCCCGGGAGGTGCGGTGTCGTGAAGGAGGCATGGGGGAGGTGCGTAAAACAACGGAACCGGAAGCGCAGGGGGGAGAGCGAGATGCGGACGCGGGGGGTTTGGGGGGCGTGCCCCCCAAGCGGGGGGTTTGGGGGGCGGCAGCCCCCCAACGCGGGACGGCCGCGGCACCGCGGCACCTCGGCGCAGGTTTTTTCAGCTGTGCACATGCATGGAGAAAAAAACGTGTCTCAATCCAGGAACCCCCGTCGGTTCATCATGTCAGCCTAGAAAACTGGAGCGGTGGAGCCAAAACTAACGGGAAAGCCGCATTCAAATTCGCCTAGCCCACAGGTCACAATTGGCCGACAGGTAGATGCAGCCCCGGCCGGGCGTGTCGCAGACAGTAATCACTAGCTACCGTAGGCCGCGGTGCCGCACCTCGGCGCAGTTTTTTTCAGCTGTGCATGGAGAAAAAAACGTGTCTCAATCCAGGAACCCCCGTCGGTTCATCATGTCAGCCTAGAAAACTGGAGCGGTGGAGCCACAACTAACGGGAAATCCGCATTCAAATTCGCCTAGCCCACGGGTCACAAGTGGCCGACAGGTAGATGCAGCCAGCCCCGGCCGGGCGTGTCGCAGACAGTAATCACTACCGTAGGCCGCGGTGCCGCACCTCGGCGCAGGTTTTTTCAGCTGTGCATGGAGAAAAAAACGTGTCTCAATCCAGGAACCCCCGTCGGTTCATCATGTCAGCCTAGAAAACTGGAGCGATGGAGCCACAACTAACGGGAAATCCGCATTCAAATTCGCCTAGCCCACGGGTCACAAGTGGCCGACAGGTAGATGCAGCCAGCCCCGGGCGTGTCGCAGACAGTAATCACTACCGTAGGCCGCGGTGCCGCACCTCGGCGCAGTTTTTTTCAGCTGTGCATGGAGAAAAAAACGTATCTCAATCCAGTCATGCATGTATGTAGTAAGGTTGTGATATACCAACCCGAAGGGCAACTCATGAACATGCTTGGCCCCCAAGGACAGCCATTGGATATGGGTAGGTTGGATGGCATCTGATTTGCAAAATTGTGAAGTTACAGCCGATTTATTATCGGCAGGATCTCGACCCATTTAGGGGTTAGCCAAGCTCTGCCTATAATGGGACTCCCCATGGATGTTGCATTAAGAACTTAGCCAAGCTATGCCTATAATGAGACTGTGGCATGCCTCTGGCGCAGCCACAATGTCATAGTCAAGCACTTCGACCAGCCGGTACTGATGAGACCTCGGAGACGCTTCTCATGGCGTTTAGGTGCGACATTCTTGCCCCCATGCAACTCACTGGTGAGCTGCGGATGTCGGCTGTCCGCCTTCCCGCGCGGGGTAAGGCTGGCCCGGCCCCCGTGCTCCTCACCTCTAAGTACATGGCGGATAAGCTGTCGTTCCTTAAATGCCGCAAGAAGCTCTCGCGGACTCGCTACACGCTGGACGACGACTTGACCTTGGCACAGCAACAACGACGTGGCGAGCTATGGCCGACCTACCTTCAGCTCCGACAGATCGAGCGCAGGGGGTAAACCGGTATACTGGGGGGGGGTAGTCATCCACGTCGACCACAAGCCCTGGCAGGCACCTCCTGCCACCCCAGCAACCTCAGTCTAGGGCGTATATAACAGTAGTGTAGACTAGTCAGGCTTAGCCTAGCATGTGGCCTACGCGCATGTGCGCCCATAATGGCCTCCCATGGATGATGCCTTCAGCATTTAGCCAAGCTCTGCCTATAATGGGACTCCCCATGGATGTTGCAGTAAGAACTTAGCCAAACTCTGCCTATGCAGAGAGTCACTCTCTGCTGAGAAGCCATGCCCTATCCATTGTATAGCCATGATGATCTTCCACCCCATGGCAGGCGCCCCTTGCGCTTTGAGAGATCATGGTGGTGCAGGTGCCCTTGGTGTGCACCTAGAGCAGGTGTAAATGCATCGCTACCCTTGCAGGAAGTAGCCCAGAATGTATTAATAGCCATATGCCCCTTCTCAGGGATATGTGCTGCATGTACTCCCAACGGAGTTATGTTCCTAATTAATTAATTAATTAATTAAATTAATTAATTAATGCCTCTGGCATGAAGGAGAAAGGGGGTATCTGCCCTTTCTTCCTGTTGTGCACATACAGGGATTAAAAGCACTGCGGTGCTCCGTGACTCCCCAACGGGAGCACTGACATTAATTAATTAATTAATTAACTAATAATGGGACTCCCCATGGATTCTGCATTAAGAATTTAGCCAAGCTCTGCCTATGCAGAGAGTCACTCTCTGAATTGATGAGTCTGAAGCCATGCCCTAGCTTTTGTATACCGTAGTGGCTGAAATCACATTGCGAATAAATAATTTTTCGAGGGTTTTTCTGCATGGTTTTGACACTTTGCGGGGAAAGTTCAGCCCGGGTTAGGTAAACTTCGAGCCCCGGAGCTTGTTTATATTATGAGGGCACCTAGTTCAGTGTCTGACTTGGATCCTAACCTATCAAGTACATAAATTACCCACCAAGCGCAGTTCCTATCTGACAATCAAGTGAGTACCAGTATGACATAAGGCCCTAATCAGTGCTAATAGGGCCCCTAATCAGTGCTACTTGAACGGGTTCTCAATCTGGCGCAACGCGGCGCGGCGCGGCAAGCGCGGCGCTCCACTTCATCTAGCTGCGCCGCGGCCTGCAGCCAGAAACAGGTGTAGCGCCTCCCGGTTTTCATACTTTACGGGGTAAATTGAAGTATTATTTTAGCACTTTTCGGGGGGTCATTCTAAAAGATTTATTCGCAATGTGATTTCAGCCACTACGGTAATCAATTAATTAATTAATTATACAATGCCCTAGCTTTTGTATAGCCATGGTGATCTCCCACCCCATGCCAGGCCCCTGAGCTCTGATACATCATGGCGGTGCAGGTGCACTTGGTGCACCTAGAGCAGGTGTGGGCAGCACGCTGACTGCCGAGCTCCCCCTCCTCTCCACCATCTCCACCATCTCCACCGCCACCTCCACCCTCCTTGCCTCCTCCACCGCCACCACCCCCTTGTCCGACGCCATCACCGCCCAGCTCCGCGACATCGACCAGCGCCTCAAGGACAACGCCCGATCGCCATCGAGTGCCTGCAAAACACCGCAGGCCTCAATTGCTATGCACCGCCCAGGTGGTGAAGGACATTGCCGCCAAGCCAGCCCCCGCTGGCCCGGCTGGCGCTGCTCCTTCCACCCAGGTGGCCGAGCTCGCCAAGCGCAGCCTTAACGTCATCGTCATAAACATCGACATGGAGGAAGGTGAGAATTCCGAGAAGCTTGCCCAGGCATTTGAGAGAGAAATCCTTGGTCGCATGGGTCTTCTTGGTGAGATCAAGAGCTCTGGTCGCCGGCACCGCCTTCCCCGCGCGCGGGGTAAGGCAGGGGCGCCCCCGCTCCTTCTCACCTTTGAACCCGGCGGACAAGATTTCTTTTTTCAGACGCCGCAAGCGGCTCGAGAAGACTCCCTTCACCCTGGACGACGACTTGACCCTGGCGCAGCAACAACGGCGACGGGAGCTATGGCCGACCTACCTCCAGCTCCCGGGCAGACCACGGCGGGGAAGCCGATGTACTGGAAGGGGGCGGCCATCTACGTCGGCCACAAGCCCTGGCACGCGACCCCCGTGGCCCCAGCGACTTCAGACGCCCCAGCTTAGGGGAATACAGCAGCAGTGGTGTAGACGCCATGCCCTAGCTTCTGTATAGCCATGCTGATCTTCCACCCCAAGCCAGGCCCCCTTTGCGCTCTGAGAGATCACGGTGGTGCAGGTGCACTTGGTGCATCTAGAGCAGGTGTAGTTTACATCGTACCCTTGCATGAAGTAGCCCAGAATGTTTTAAAAGCCATATTCCCCTCTCAGGGATATGTGCTACATGTACTCCCAACGGAGTCATTAATTAATTATTTAATAGACACGTGACTGCGTCACGTGAGCATAAGTCCTCAGTTGGAGGGGAACATGGGATGGAATGGATGGTGTAAGCTATCTAGGTCCTAGTTACAGGGGTGTGGGCACCGCGGCCCGAAGCGCTATGAATGCCATACTTGGTCACACGCGCAGCCCCCACAGACTTGGGGGTGGTCTCCTTCATCACTACTTGCCATCTATCCTTGCGTACCATCTGCCTCCATATTACAGACAAACCAGGAGGCTGCCCGGGTGTGAGCCCGTCACGTCTAGTGTAGCACATGTCCATGCCGAGTCTATCACAAAAAGTCCACGGGTGGCGGCCCTGCCGCGCGCGGCCTGGGGCACGCCAGGTAAGGACATACCGCCCAGGCTGGGCAGGCTTGGTGCCAGCTAGTCTATCTGATGTGTCTACCTGATCTGTGCGGGCCTGGTGCCCGGCTAGGCCCAGGCGCCTGTGCCTAATAATGTGGGAAACATAGGGCAAATCAGCGTACAAATCCTCATTACTAATGTGCAAACCAAAGGGGATTAATTAATTAATTAATTAATTAATTAATTAATTAATTAATTAATTAATTAATTAATTAATTAATTAATTAATTAATAGGCACGTGACTGCGTCACGTAAGCATAAGTCCTCAGTGGGAGGGGAACATGGGATGGAATGGATGGTGTAAGCTATCTAGGTCCTAGTTACAGGGGTGTGGGCACCGCGGCCCGAAGCGCTATGAATGCCATACTTGGTCACACGCGCAGCCCCCACAGACTTGGGGGTGGTCTCCTTCATCACTACTTGCCATCTATCCTTGCGTACCATCTGCCTCCATATTACAGACAAACCAGGTCCGAGGCTGCCCGGGTGTGAGCCCGTCACGTCTAGTGTAGCACATGTCCATGCCGAGTCTATCACGAAAAGTCCACGGGTGGCGGCCCTGCCGCGAGCGGCCTGGGGCACGCCAGGTGAGGACATATCGCCCAGGCTGGGCAGGCTTGGTGCCAGCTAGTCTATCTGATGTGTCTACCTGATCTGTGCGGGCCTGGTGCCCGGCTAGGCCCAGGCGCCTGTGCCTAATAATGTGCGAAACATAGGGCAAATCAGCGTACAAATCCTCATTACTAATGTGCAAACCAAAGGGGATGTTAAGGGCCTTGCGCAGCATCTTGGTGACGGCGCCGTCGAGTCGTTGCTCCAGCTCCTGCGTCAGTGTCCAGGTCTCGGCACCGTAGGTCAGGATCGTCAGAGTGACGACCTTGCAGAGGTCACGCTTGACGATCCGGGGTAGAGCGGGGTTGCTCCACCAGCGGCGGTGGTCATGGAGGTGCGCCCACGCCATGCCGATCTGTGTCGTCATGTCGTCCTCGCAGTCGGGAAGCCAACTGCCGAGCAGCTTGAAGCGGCCTGAAGGAGGGTAGTTGACCTCGGCATCGTCTAAGAGGCGGAGTGTGGGGACATCTAGGGGACGTCTAGTGTAGCACATGTCCATGCCGAGTCGGCAATGAAAATACGTCTGCAGCCCCGGCAGCAGATTCGCCCTCAAGCCCGGAAGGCAACGGTGACACTAGTCGTGCACTGGTGGTTGCCCAGCCCCCTCACGGACTTGCCTCGCCCTCTGCCATCGCCTGAGCCTAAACGTAGCCGCCCTGAGCATCCGCCCCCTGACGAGCCGGGCTGGAAAGAAATCGACTTTGACGCCAAATCAGCTACATGGTGGACACAAGGCCGCGCAGCTCCCATCCAGTTTATGAACGCCGTGTTCTTCGGGTCGCGCACCTCGCTTCTTGCCCTGTGCAAGCACTTTTACGTCCCAGGCCGCATCATTCTGCCTACCCGCATGGATTCCCCGTCGGATCTGTCCAGCTACTCCCGCCCCCGCCTTCAGCTCCTCGTCCTCTGCTGCCTCCTCGGGCGCTCTGTCGCCGAGATCTGGGCCCCCCTCTCCACCTCCGAAATTCGCTCCATCATCAACAACGCCATCGAACAGCACGTGACACCCCTGGCCGCAGATGTGGCGGCCATGGGCGGCACGCTGGCTGCCGAGCTTCCCATCCTCTCCTCCACCACCACCGCCACCTCCAAGCTCCTCGCCTCCACCTCCACCACAACCGACGCCCTCACCGCCCAGCTTCTCGCCATCGACAAGCGCCTGCAGGACAATGCCATCGCTATCGAATGCTTGCAGAACACCACCGGCATCACTGCCCAGGCGGTGAACTGGACATCGCCGCTCGGCCAGCCCCTGTTGGCCCTGCCGGCGATGCTCCTCCCATCCCGACCTTGGCGGACATGCTTAAGCAGCACGCCACCTCCACCACCTCCGCCGTCGCCGCCCAGCAGCAGACGCTGGACCTCCGCGAGGAGGCCGAGCTCGCCAAGCGCAGCCTTAACGTCATAGTCAAGCACTTCGACCCGCTGCAGGACGAGACCTCCGAGACCCTTAATTGCCCTGGCGTTTGAGAACAAAATCCTTGTCCCCATGGCTATCACTGGTAAGGTCAAGCCGAGCTAGGGGGGTGACCCGCCTTCCCCGCTCGCGGGGTAAGGCCGGCCCCTCCCCCTTGCTCCTCACCTTTGACACCATGGCGGATAAGATGGAGTTCCTCAAGTGTCGTAAGCGGCTTTGGGGGACCGCCTACACGCTGGACGAAGTCCTGACCTTGACGCAGCAACAACGGCGACGGGAGCTATGGCCGACCTACCTCCAGCTTCGGCAGACGGCAGGGCAGAAGCCGGTCTACTGTAAGGGGGCGGACATCTACGTCGCCCACAAGCCCTGGCAGGCGACCCCTGCCGCCCCAGCCACCCCAGCCCCAGCCTAGGGAATATATAGCAGTAGTGTAGCCTAGCAAGCTTAGTGACGTGGCCATGTATGCCTACGTGATGGGCCCACACCCGCCCTTGCAATAGCCGTAGCAATTTCGCGTCATGCTTTGCCCATGCAGGGAGTTACTCTCTGCTGAGAGGCCATGTGTACCCCAGCTATAGCCTAGCCACATACCTTCCACCCCATATGTCATGCAGGCCTTCTAGGCTCTCTCCTCAAGCCGCCTTGTGTGCCTGTGTTTGTTTAGGAGGCATGAACCATCATGGCGGTGCAGGTGCACCTTGTGCACCCAGAGCAGGTGATAGTTGTACATCCTACACCTGCAGGTTGTTGCCCTGATTGTATTACAAACCCATAGATGCCCCTTTCTCAGGGCTATGTGTTACATATGCTCCCCACGGAGCTATGATTTTAATTAATTAATTAATTAATGCCGAGTCTATCACGAAAAGTGCACGGGTGGCGGCCCTGCCGCGAGCGGCCGGGGGCACGCCAGGTGAGGACATATCGCCCAGGCTGGGCGGGCTTGGTGCCAGCTAGTCTACTATCTGATGTGTCTACCTGATCTGTGCGGGCCTGGTGCCCGGCTAGGCCCAGGCGCCTGTGCCTAATAATGTGGGAAACATAGGGCAAATCAGCGTACAAATCCTCATCACTAATGTGCAAACCGAAGGGGATGTTGAGGGCCTTGCGCAGCATCTTGGTGACGTTGCCGTCGAGTCGTTGCTCCAGCTCCTGCGTCAGTGTCCAGGTCTCGGCACCGTAGGTCAGGATCGTCAGAATGACGACCTTGAAGAGGTCACGCTTGACGATCCGGGGTAGGGCGGGGTTGCTCCACCAGCGACGGTGGTCAACGGAGTCAATGTTCCTAATTAATTAATTAATTATTAATAATTAGAGCAGGTTTAGTTTATACCCTCCCTTGCAGGAATTAAGTAGCCCAGAATGTATTAAAAGCCATATGCCCCTTCTCAGGGATATGTGCTACATGTACTCCTGACGGAGTTATAAAGGAGCTATTATCCTAATTAATTAAATAATACAGACAATGTCATATAATGCACAAATCCGGCTAGGCTCCAACATAGGTAGCAACGGTATGTACCGTGCCTCCCCATTAATGATGCTTACCAAGAACTTGATTTCAGACGCCATCAAAGAGAAATTATTTATCTAGCCTTCTGCGGGAGTTGCTTCAAAGAATTCTTGACCACCACATCTACCTCTTCAACAAGGTGTCCAACTTAGGCGGCAGCAACAGTGACATTTCCCGCGAGATCTCCAGCTCACTGTCAAAGCCCGGCACCGAATGCTTCTCGATATAGCCCTTTATGAAGTTGAACTCGTGCAGGCAGCGCTTGAGGCTCTCCACGTCACCAGGCTCGTAGTTGCCCTTCTCCTTCTGCTGCTTCTGCAGCGTCCGCGCCAGCGAGAAATGCGCCAGCACAAACGGCCGCTCCTCATCCTTGTTCACCCTGTGGTTACGTATAGGTACACCGGCATAATAGCACAGAGAATGGCATCCATCAAAGTGCATAGCAGTGGATAAGCAGAACACTTGCACTAGCTAGAACCGCTAAGTGACGGCCAAGCCACAAAGTATCGTCGGCCCCAGCAGGTAACCAAAATCAGACATGATCCAAGAAACGCGGTCTCATGAGCTGGATGATTATGGCCCCCAAAGCTTTCCTCCCCATGCTCGTACACGCTTTTAACAGCGATAGGGATATCAAACACGTGGGATGCATTGAACGGCATTGTGCCTCACCTGAACATCTCCTGCATGTAAGCAACCTCATATTGGCACCTACGTGGGCATCTCCTGCATTTTGCATCTCTGCATCTGGCACCCACCTGGGCATCTCCTGTTCGTTGTACTGGAAGGCGTCCAGGTACTTGCGGTAGTACTTCTCCGCCCGCTGGCCCCGCTGGGCCACCTTGGCGTGCGGCCGTCCCAACTCTATTTTTATCTCCATGATCGCCCGGTAAATCTCCGCCAGCTCGTGGTGCAGCTGCTTGCACAGCACCTGCACGCGCATAGAAGCATGCAGAAACACAAGATGGGGCAAGGGGCAGGCCTGAGGACACAGTGGCGACGCGGAAAGCAGACAGGCATTCAGTTGTACTGCGACAAAAAAAAACAAACTCACTGACAACAAAGAGCTGTAAGTAATGATACCTCTACCCTTGCAAGTTGATGACTTCTGGCCTGAACACTTCACGAAAACACATTCAGGGAAAAGCAGCTCTCGGTCGCTCCAGGGCCATGTAGTTCATCAACGTTGGCATTAGTTAAAAATTAAAACCCACAACCAAGGTTTACATCGTACAACACTCCAGCTCCACGGTACTTCTCCCGCCTGCACGGGTGAAGACAGGAGTTCCCACCCCACACGAGGATGTAATGAGCTTGCCACACAACCAGAGCTCGCCGTGTGCCTGGAAGTGTCGGAGACGACTCTTATCCGCTTATTGCTGCAAACCATGCGGAAGGCCCAACCACCCTACTCCCATCACCAACCATCCAGTCATCCACCCCAAAAATGTGCAGTGGTGGGTGACGGCGGCGCATG
The DNA here is from genome assembly GCA_009746045.1 of Mesostigma viride. Taxonomy (NCBI): domain Eukaryota; kingdom Viridiplantae; phylum Streptophyta; class Mesostigmatophyceae; order Mesostigmatales; family Mesostigmataceae; genus Mesostigma; species Mesostigma viride. The sequence goes on from RPFO01000076.1 coordinate 3,671,967, forward strand.
CCACCACCCACGAATTGCTTCCCACGCTCACCCACGCTTCCCACGCTTCCCACGCTTCCCACGCTTCCCACGCTTCCCACAAATCGCTTCACAACCCTTGTCCCCCACGCGCCTCGAACATGAGCGGGTGGATGACGGCAGAGCATGCATCACGTAATCCACTTTCTTCCTTAATGCTTTAGCCACTCTGTCCCGCCCCACCCCACCTCGAACGCGCGCGGGTTGATTACGGCAGCCACCTCCTCCAGGCCCCGCGTGCGCCGCTTGTGGATGCGCGCGCGCCGCACGGGGTCGTGCTCAAAGGCCGCCAGGCACTTGAGCGCGCTGCTCATGTAGCTGAGGCAGTTGACGTGCTCCGTCACAAAGCCGTCCAGCACGTAGTGGGACAGTGCGCTGTTGAGGCGGGCACGTGCGGCCTTGAACACCTGCGCGCAGGAGCCAGGGTCCAGGGGTCAGGGGTCAGGGGTCAGGGGTCAGGGGTCAGGGGTCAGGGGTCAGGGGTCAGGGGTCAGGGGTCAGGGGTCAGGGGTCAGGGGTCAGGGGTCAGGGGTCAGGGGTCAGGGGTCAGGGGTCAGGGGTCAGGGGTCAGGGGTCAGGGGTCAGGGGTCAGGGGTCAGGGGTCAGGGGTCAGGGGTCAGGGGTCAGGGGGTCAGGGGTCAGGGGTCAGGGGGTCAGGGGGTCAAGGGTCAGGGGTCAGGGGGTCAGGGGTCAGGGGTCAGGGGGTCAGGGGGTCAGGGGTCGGAGGTTGCGACTTGGTGTGTGGGACATTCAGGTTTATATAACCTACCTATTCAGGTTGAAGAATCTGGGGGTTAAGCTCCAGGTTGAGGGTTCTATGATTTTGGGCTGTGATTTCCAGGGTCAATGTTTGGAGGGTTGAGTTCTGGGGTTCGGGGTTCAAGAATTTAGGTTGGAGTTCCAGGTTCAGGGCTCAGGTCTGTTACCAATGTCAGGGTTTCAAGGTCTTGGGTATGGGGTGGATGAGGATGAGAGTCACGGGGTTCAGGGCTCAGGATTGTTACCAACGTCAGGGTTTCAAGGTCTTGGGTGTGGGGTGGATAAGGTCTAGAGTCGCGGGGTTCAGGGCTCAGGACTGTTACCAATGTCAGGGTTTCAAGGTCTTGGGTATGGGGTAAATGAGGTCTAGAGTGGCGGGGTTAAGGGTTCGATGACATCTCAACAGAAACGCTGACGACGCAAATGACAATCATGATAACAGGGATGCTGACGGTCACGATGGTGATAAAAGGTTCTACTTCTGGTTCTTGTTCGCGTGGCTTAAAGATTACCTTGTGGTGTTACGTTCGTTTGTGTAGGTGGGGGTGGGGGGGTGGGGTGGGGTGCGAGGGGTGGGGGGCAACCCGGTACTACCCATGGTCCTGCGAACCCCGGGGATCCTATGCTATCCAATAATACCATATCAAGCTCGGGAACTTCAAGAAGTACTGCACCCTCTGGTCTAGCTGGTTTGGGGTGCCACACTTTACCCTCTGGTCGAGCTGGTTCGGGATGCCACACATAACCCTCTGGTCTAGCTGCTTCGGGATGCCACACTTTACCCTCTCGTCTAGCTGGTTCGGGATGCCACACTTCACCCTCTGGTCTAGCTGGTTTGGGATGCCCCACTTTACCCTCTGGTCTAGCTGCTTCGGGATGCCACACTTTACCCTCTGGTCTAGCTGGTTTGGGATGCCACACTTTACCCTCTCGTCTAGCTGGCTCGGGATGCCACACTTTACCCTCTGGTCTAGCTGGTTTGGGGTGCCACACTTTACCCTCTGGTCGAGCTGGTTCGGGATGCCACACTTTACCCTCTGGTCTAGCTGGTTTGGGATGCCACACTTTACCCTCTGGTCTAGCTGCTTTGGGATGCCACACTTTCCCTCTCGTCTAGCTGGTTCGGGATGCCCCACTTTACCCTCTGGTCTAGCTGGCTTGGGATGCCCCACTTTACCCTCTGGTCTAGCTGGTTTGGGATCCCACACTTTACCCTCTGGTCTAGCTGCTTCGGGATGCCACACTTTACCCTCTGGTCTAGCTGGTTTGGGGTGCCACACTTTACCCTCTGGTCGAGCTGGTTCGGGATGCCACACTTTACCCTCTGGTCTAGCTGCTTCGGGATGCCACACTTTGCCCTCTGGTCTAGCTGGTTTGGGGTGCCACACTTTCCCTCTCGTCTAGCTGGATCGGGGTGCCACACTTTACCCTCTGGTCTAGCTGGTTTGGGATGCCACACTTTACCCTCTGGTCTAGCTGCTTCGGGATGCCACACTTTGCCCTCTGGTCTAGCTGGTTCGGGATGCCACACTTTACCCTCTGGTCTAGCTGCTTCGGGATGCCACACTTTGCCCTCTGGTCTAGCTGCTTCGGGATGCCACACTTTCCCTCTCGTCTAGCTGCTTCGGGATGCCCCACTTTACCCTCTGGTCTAGATGCTTCGGGATGCCACACTTCACCCTCTGGTTTAGCTGGTTTGGGGTGCCACACTTTACCCTCTGGTCTAGCTGGTTTGGGATGCCACACTTTACCCTCTGGTCTAGCTGGTTTGGGATGCCAAACTTTACCCTCTCGTCTAGCTGGTTCGGGATGCCACACTTCACCCTCTGGTCTAGCTGGTTCGGGACGCCACACTTTACCCTCTGGTCTAGCTGCTTCGGGATGCCACACTTTGCCCTCTGGTCTAGCTGCTTCGGGATGCCACACTTTACCCTCTTGTCTAGCTGGTTTGGGATGCCACACTTTACCCTCTGGTCTAGCTGGTTCGGGATGCCCCACTTTACCCTCTGGTCTAGCTGGCTCGGGATGCCACACTTTACCCTCTGGTCTAGCTGGTTCGGGATGCCCCACTTTACCCTCTGGTCTAGCTGCTTCGGGATGCCACACTTTACCCTCTGGTCTAGCTGGTTTGGGATGCCCCACTTTACCCTCTGGTCAAGCTGGTTTGGGATGCCCCACTTTACCCTCTGGTTTAGCTGGTTTGGGGTGCCACACTTTACCCTCTCGTCTAGCTGGCTTGGGGTGCCACACTTTACCCTCTCGTCTAGCTGCTTCGGGATGCCCCACTTTACCCTCTGGTCTAGCTGCTTCGGGATGCCACACTTTACCCTCTGGTCTAGCTGGTTTGGGGTGCCACACTTTACCCTCTGGTCTAGCTGGTTTGGGGTGCCACAGTTTACCCTCTGGTCTAGCTGGTTCGGGATGCCACACTTTACCCTCTCGTCTAGCTGGTTTGGGATGCCCCACTTTACCCTCTGGTCAAGCTGGTTTGGGATGCCCCACTTTACCCTCTGGTTTAGCTGGTTTGGGGTGCAACACTTTACCCTCTGGTCTAGCTGGCTTGGGGTGCCACACTTTACCCTCTCGTCTAGCTGCTTCGGGATGCCACACTTTACCCTCTGGTCTAGCTGCTTCGGGATGCCACACTTTACCCTCTCGTCTAGCTGGATCGGGGTGCCACACTTTACCCTCTGGTCTAGCTGGTTTGGGATGCCACACTTTACCCTCTGGTCGAGCTGGTTTGGGATGCCACACTTTACCCTCTGGTCTAGCTGCTTTGGGATGCCACACTTTACCCTCTCGTCTAGCTGGTTTGGGATGGCACACTTTACCCTCTGGTCTAGCTGGATCGGGGTGCCACACTGTACCCTCTGGTCTAGCTGGTTCGGGATGCCACACTTCACCCTCTGGTCTAGCTGGTTTGGGATGCCACACTTTACCCTCTCGTCTAGCTGGTTCGACTTTACCCTCTGGTCTAGCTGGTTTGGGGTGCCACACTTTACCCTCTGGTCTAGCTGGTTTGGGATGGCACACTTTACCCTCTGGTCTAGCTGCTTCGGGATGCCACAGTTTACCCTCTGGTCTAGCTGCTTCGGGATGCCACACTTTACCCTCTGGTCTAGCAGGTTCGACTTTACCCTCTGGTCTAGCTGGTTTGGGGTGCCACACTTTACCCTCTGGTCTAGCTGCTTCGGGATGCCACACTTTACCCTCTCGTCTAGCTGGTTCGGGATGCCACACTTCACCCTCTGGTCTAGCTGGTTTGGGGTGCCACACTTTACCCTCTGGTCGAGCTGGTTCGGGATGCCCCACTTTACCCTCTGGTCTAGCTGCTTCGGGATGCCACACTTTACCCTCTGGTCTAGCTGGTTCGGGATGCCCCACTTTGCCCTCTCGTCTAGCTGGTTCGGGATGCCACACTTTGCCCTCTGGTCTAGCTGGTTCGGGATGCCACACTTTACCCTCTCGTCTAGCTGCTTCGGGATGCCCCACTTTACCCTCTGGTCTAGCTGCTTCGGGATGCCACACTTTACCCTCTCGTCTAGCTGGATCGGGGTGCCACACTTTACCCTCTGGTCTAGCTGGTTTGGGATGCCACACTTTACCCTCTGGTCGAGCTGGTTTGGGATGCCACACTTTACCCTCTGGTCTAGCTGCTTCGGGATGCCACACTTTACCCTCTCGTCTAGCTGGTTTGGGATGGCACACTTTACCCTCTGGTCTAGCTGCTTCGGGATGCCCCACTTTACCCTCTGGTCTAGCTGCTTCGGGATGCCACACTTCACCCTCTGGTCTAGCTGGTTTGGGATGCCACACTTTACCCTCTGGTCTAGCAGGTTCGACTTTACCCTCTGGTCTAGCTGGTTTGGGGTGCCACACTTTACCCTCTGGTCAAGCTGGTTTGGGATGCCCCACTTTACCCTCTGGTCTAGCTGCTTCGGGATGCCACACTTTGCCCTCTGGTCTAGCTGCTTCGGGATGCCACACTTTACCCTCTGGTCTAGCAGGTTCGACTTTACCCTCTGGTCTAGCTGGTTTGGGGTGCCACACTTTACCCTCTGGTCTAGCTGCTTCGGGATGCCACACTTTACCCTCTGGTCTAGCTGGTTCGGGATGCCACACTTCACCCTCTGGTCTAGCTGGTTTGGGGTGCCACACTTTACCCTCTGGTCTAGCTGGTTCGGGATGCCCCACTTTACCCTCTGGTCTAGCTGCTTCGGGATGCCACACTTTACCCTCTGGTCTAGCTGGTTTGGGGTGCCACACTTTACCCTCTGGTCTAGCTGGTTCGGGATGCCCCACTTTGCCCTCTGGTCTAGCTGGTTCGGGATGCCACACTTTGCCCTCTGGTCTAGCTGGTTCGGGATGCCCCACTTTACCCTCTGGTCTAGCTGGTTCGAGGTGCCCCACTTTACCCTCTGGTCTAGCTAGTGCGGGATGGTATTACATCGTCTCAGGCAGCACGCAATGGCTAGCGCTGCCATGGTATGCTATCCTCTGTCCACCGCCCCCCCGGATTATGTTACGGTCTCCATCCACCCTTGGCCTTCTTGATCCAGCGCGCCACATCCCCACTACTAGCACGCTCCTCCCCTATGGCACCACACCTCTGTGGCATGCGGCACTGCCAAAGCACCCCCCAGCTCACCTTACAAAGAATTGAATGCGGCAGCGATATCAAATAATTAGTCCCAATAAATAAATGTGCGTCCTATCCGACGGCAGACTACACTACGAACCGCATGCCACGCTATCCTACCAAGCGTCCCACCGCGCACCATACCATTACCATCTACCCCCCGCCCCACGCGCTGTACACATGCTGAGGCCCGTCATGGTGTCGCATCTCACCGTGAGCGCGTCCCGAAACGTGCGCACCAAACACTGCCCGACGTCACCCTTGGGCGCCGGCGGCGACACATCCAGCGAGGGGAAACATGGGCGCAGCGCGGCCGCACCGTCCGCCGGTAGGGGGGGCCCCCGCTCTTTGGGCCTGCCACCCCCCTGGCCCGAGGTCACGGCCTCGCCGGACAGCTTGAGGCGCTGCAGGTGCACTGCTGCCCAGCCAATGTGCATGTTCGCGACCACGTCCTCCCCCACAGTGACACTCTCCTTCCCCCCTGGCCCAGCATCGCCGTCGCCGTCCTCATTGCCCGCCTTGTTGTCCAACCCCTGACCAGCGTTCAGCACGCGCGCAACGTACTCCGCCGCTTGTAAACAATGCTCGGCCGCCCCAAAATCGTCGGCCACGCCCGCATAGTACCCCGCGAGCTGCGTCGCATTCTCCACCCAGTCATTCGGGCGGTAGTCGCCGGCCTCCAGCTGGCGCCGCAGCGTCAGCGAGCAGTAGCCAGCACTGCCCGCCGCGTCCCCCTTGGTGCCCAGCACCTGCGCCAGATAGAACGCTGTCGTGGTGAACAGGCGCTCGAGGGGGGGGACCGCGCCGCTGTCCAGAACCTGGCCGGGCTTGCGGCGCGCGCCAACAGAACAAGGGGGCGTGCCATCAGGGGGAGTGGTGCCAACCAAGGAGAGCGCCTCGGTCAGATCCGTCCGGCCCTTGCCCTCCATGTACAGCGCCTCAGCTTTACGGAGGTAGCCGAGGGACTTGTCCTCGTCGGCCCGGCCCGACCACACGATGGCAAGCATGTTGAAGCTGTCCTGCAGGGAGATGAGCAGATCCTCCTGGGCGTCCCCGCCGGGCTTGCTCGCATATTGGCGGTCAAACTCCCGGTTGGCCTCGGTCAGGTAGAACTCGCCCCTGCCCGTGTGCTCGGTCTCCACGTCGATGCTGCCTAGTTTGTGGAGGATCTTGGCGAGCACCCGGCGCGCCTCGAGCACGTCTGCCTCGGGCATGCCGTTCGGCGCGACGCCATCGGAGAAGCTAGGCGCGCTGGACAGCGCGAGCACTCCCGTAGAAGTCTTGCCATCCAGACTTTGCTCCTCGCCTTGGTCAGCTACCGATATGCCAAGGTACGTTTTGACGATAGTCACCTCAAGCGTGTTGAGAAGCTTTGCGGCCTCGTACTTGGATTTGTAAGGCTCACTCTCTGAATCCTCAATCAACCGCAACCTTTCCACTTCTTTATTCGTCTCCTCAAACGTCTCGTCGGCAAAACGTCGCCAGCTTGAAGCCGTCGGGTTTCCCATTGTCTATACGTCAACCTCAAGAAACCGTAGAGGGAGGTTACCACCGTAAAATCCAGACTGTCATCAACCCCAGCAGATGCTGCAAACCAAGCACGGGTTGCCCTTGCACGTTTGGTAAACCTTTCACCTTCTCACTGCGTCTGCCAAGAAAACGAAAACGCAAGGCGTACTAGTGTTAACGTAATCTTATGGGGTTGTGGGGTGGTCGAGCATGCGGGGTGCATTAAGGCCTGCAGGACCTACCTCGGTGTTATTCAACTATTCAACTATATTAAAAACCATGTATAGTAAACGTCGACAAATATATCCCTGCGTTACTTGAATTAATGAATATCCCAGTTGGTAACCAGCTGGTCGATACGTGGTACCTCTTCACCTATTGATATTCCTATTGGTAAATAAAAATACCCATTTACCCGGAAATTAGGTAATGAATATCCCTGGTGGAATCGTCTGGAATGCCATGCGTGCCAGCCAGCAGTGAACACCAGCTGCCACGTGTAACAAGATGCAGCGTTTAGGTCGGCAGCGCTGGTTGCTGGCTGCTGCGCAAGAGCGCATCCCGAGACGATCCCTCAGAAGCTATCGCCTCGCTTCATGCCAGCGGGGCATTGCGATAGACTGGTGTTGACGTCGTTTATGTTGTATGGCTCTCCATCGCGAGTCGCAATTACCTATGCACCCGGTGAAAATGGCGTGTTCTTCAGTGAGGCTGTTCACGCCGCGATTCCCGCGTTTTCAGGGAAATTCAAGAGCTTGCTCTGTTGCCTCAATTTCAGCGGGAATTAGTCGATCGAAGGAGGCTGTGACGCGCGCTGAGTAAGCCGAGTCCCGTGGTGTGGTACGAAGGGGCAACTGGCAACTTTTTAGCGTTCATATTGAAGTTGAAGCCCTCAATAATCTCAATTGTTGCGCCATGGTTGTTGGTGTAATGTGTTTCCGTCACGAACTTTGCCTGCAGTTATTGCCGATGGTGGCCGAAGCGGAGGCTTGCGCTGCATGGCTTCCGCACTATGTGTCGGAAAGCTCATCCTGCCACACTGCGCGGCAGTTCAGCCGTCTGTCAGGCTGCGAGGGACCGGCTGATTGCCGAGCCCGAGCTGGAACCGGGGATGGTGGCCGGGCTTGAAGGGAAACTAAATGACATTATCGTGGTATGTTCTCGTTGTATTCGGTCGGAAAGACACTTTGTCAACGACATGGACGCACCATGGTTTGTGCGAGGGAAACACGGGAGACCTTGCGGACTTGTTCATGATATTTTTCGCCTGATGCGTGGCGTCGCCGCCTGCTCTCTTCTGTAGGTTAGAAACAGGCATGCATGTGGCAAAGATTTGGCGTGGATGTATACCTGTTGGGCAGCATTATAGAATTAGCAACACTATCTGCCATTTCATGGTCTATTTACTTTTGTTATGCCGTGGTGCTGTGCAATCGTCGTTTCCAAACTAACGGGCTTTGCAATCGGTTGGGGCTGGCATTAAATTTCTTATTTGGAGGGAACATTGTCATAAGACAAGCAAGACAATTTAATGATTTGCCCGCTGACTAATGTGCGAGTATTGTGTACTGTGGACTGCCCAGATAGAAGCATATGACACTACATGTTGATGGTGTGAACAGAGGTATCAGGCTTGGCGTCGACAACCCTCCTCAGGATAGCATGCCCTGTAGGTAATCTTTTTTGGATTCCCTTTAGGATCTGCTTGTCCAGATAGCGTGCTCACTGGGGATGATGCGTCCCCAAGCGCACGCGCCCTCTGCCCTCACCACCTGTGGGAGCACATGGGTGCCCGTTGGGCACCTGGATGGGCCTGATGCATAGGTGATACTGATACTCATGTTGAGAGCATGGCTATTTGTATCGGATACCTGTGTGACTTGTGACTTGCCTAAATGGTCAGGACTTGCCACGCGCAGCCAAAGGGCACGGAGGACTTGTTTTGTCGTGTTAGGTCATGGGCAGCAGCGCTGGGTGCAGCCAATCATTCGTGCCTGGGCATCATGGGTGCTGTTTGGGCTGTTGCCTGTGGAGTGTCTGTGTGTGTGTGTCTGTTCCTGGTGGCGTGGGTGGGGCCTCGCCCACCTGCGCACACCCGTTGAAATCACAGGACCTGTGTATTTTCTTCTTCTGCTCCCGCCCGCCCGGTGGTATCTTTCTTTTTATATCAGGACCCAATTACACTCCCTTACACCCGATTACGTCCCCCTCCCACTCGATTAGGTTCCTCCCCCACCGATCACATTCCCCTCCCCCCCACCGATCACGTTCCCCCCCCCAGATCACTGCCTCCCCCCCCGATCACGGTCCCCCCCCCCCCCCCGATTATGTTCCCCCCCACCCGATTAGGTTCCCGGTTCTTCTTGCGTCCGCCCCTGTGTCCCCTTACAACCTGCCTGCCCCCACCCTCCCCTTCTCACCCGCCACCACAGGACTTCACGGTGTTGCTGCTGGACTCTCTCTACCCGGGCCGTACCAAGGAGTCGTCCTTTGCGCGCTTCTACGTGCTGGAGACGATTGCGCGCGTGCCGTACTTTGGTGCGACCAGAGTTGCCCATCATATAGAATAAACATGTATGATAGGTTATGTTCTACGTGCTGGAGACGATCGCGTTGCGTGCCGTACGTTGGTGCGCATATCGCCGCTATAGTGACCACCACACACACAGACACACACAGACACACACACAGACACACACAGCACACACACACACACTTGGTATGGCCACGTGCGCTGAAGACGATCGCTAGAATGCCTTACTTTGGTGCGCCTGAGTGGCCCATTATAGAATTTCAGCCCCCACCCGCACACACGTATGTGTGTCAGTGTGCTCCTTCGGTATGCATGGAGCCACCGGTTGTATCAACCTGCCCTCCCCGTGTGTAGGTGCCCTATTTTGGCACACCCCAAGCAGCCCATTACATGTACTTTACCCGCATTGATAGTTTTATGAAACATATTTCTGCCGAAGGTGTTGCACCTAGCTTCGGTAAACCTTAACCAAGAGCAGTGTTTAGTTGTGATTCGCGGGTCTCCACGACGGGTGCTTGTTGAGTTGACGAAACAAAACAGTAAATGATGAGGAATCGGGTGTAACGTCTGTTTCCCGTGTGTTGTGGCTGGCTGGAGCAACTGATAAACATCTGATGCAACGTATAAAACCTTAAAAAAGGAAAATGTTGTAAATCCCAGACTGGGTGAATGGATTCTGAAGGAAGGGCCGCCCTGCGTGTATGATGAATAATATTATGTTTATAAGTAGTAGTGGTAATATTATATCGTTGTTGTATACATTTCTTGTTTTCGGTCCATTTGAGTTCCTTCCCACCAAGTGAAACATTTATTTTACATTTTGGTGTGCTAGGCTTTATACGGACAGCCTAAACCACACATCATTATCAAGTTGGTTATTGTAGCACCATGCTGGGGGCCCAGCATACTCGAACACAAGGTGTCGCCCCTCTTAGTAGCGTAGGTGGGTGGGTCGGAGCTGAAAAGAGGCCATTCTACGTCCCCTACACCACTCTGAGAACTGACTGCCCGTCACAGTTGCTCTACGCCTGACGGCTGGCGCAGGTACAAGATCTAGTGACGTACGTTAGAAGCTACCTAGGCCTGCACTTCGAAACCACACTCAGCGTCGGCACGAAACGGGCCAGCCGATGAAGTACCCTCGTGACAAGTGCTAGTCTTACGCTACCTACGGCAGGTCGGTCCCCTTTGAGCCCGTCCACGCGTCATATATAAAATGAGCGATGCTAAACAAGTATATGGCTCAAAGGACGAGTTGTGAGCGGAGTTATCAACATTTCGGGGGGAGAAACGCCATGTCATGGAATGTTTTGATTTTAATAGAAATGGGTGTTTAAGGTCGGTCGGCACAGTGTACGATAGTAAGATTTGTGGGACTGCTTTGATATGGCCCAAGACTTCAAGGAATCCGTGCCTTTTTGGTTTAACTGGAGATCTTTTCTTGTATGAGCCAGAACAGGAATTTTCTTGGGCTTGGATTTCCCATTTCTTTGAGAATCCATCATTTCGACCGGGTCTAATGGCCGCTAGCAGCTAGTAGCCGTACGACTCGAACACGCGGACAAGATAACGGCATGCTCGAGCTACCATGGTCCGGATTCTCCCGATTTCTGGCCTGCACTGGTTGTCTCCTTGGTACTCATACGGTGAATGCTATGTCCACGCTGTGGCGTCCGTGTGTGCACCTGCACTGCAGCGTCCACATAACTGTTTCACTACTACGACGGAGATGTTGACATGATGAGAGGATTTGTGTTGTAATAACGTTTGGTGTCTTGTCGCATGCATGCGCGTGCCCCGCAGCCTTCACGTCGGTGCTCCACCTGTACGAGACGCTGGGCTGGTGGCGGCGGTGTGACTACCTCAAGGTGAGTGCGCTGCGTTCACATTTCCAAACCCCATACATACGCACGCTTGTGTACTGTAACCAGTGCAGGGCGCTGGGCTGGTGGCGGCGGTGTGACTGCCATTATGGCAGGTGCGCTGCTTCCACATGCAGGCCCTATTTATACATTTTCTATGCTATAACCAGTGCGAGGCGCTGGGCTGGTGGCGGCGGTGCGACTGTATGAAGATGTCCCGCGTGGCATGTACTCGCCCCCCTGACCCTCTCACCCTACACCCATGCCTGTGACCTCCCACCGTAAGAGTCACATCCTGCAAGCCCTTTAAATCATGCGAGGCGCTGGCTGCTGGTTGGGTGGTATACGGACGCGATTGAGTGCTCTGGTGTGCACGTGGGTGTCTTGAATTTTAAACCATGGTAGCCAGTTTTGATGGTTGAAGCACTAAACTGATACCATGCACGCGTGCCAGAAAAAGTTGTTCCGTGCTTCAAGGCGCGGAGGCTGGCAGGCACAATGAGGAAGTCATGTGGGCCTCTGCCATAGCACGTGATTAGGCCACAGGCTAGAGGGCACTCCAGGATCAGAGTAGGTGGGCGCGCAGTGATGAAAGCATGTTACATGGATAGAGGTTAAGGTGGCAGTAGCGGAAGGTGAGGGTAAGGAAGTTGGTGTAACTAAGGGCGAGATTGTTGATGATTGTGCTGCTAGTGCAATTGCTAGTGCTTGTGAGGCTGCAGAGGCAGAGGAAAAGGAGGATTGGGATGCTGTCCCCCAATCTCCATCCCAGGTGTTGCGAGACGTTGTCTTGCATGGTGGTCACTTACTGTGATTGTATAGTACGCATATGTGATGGCCAGGAGTTTGCATGGCTGGGCAGCAGATGCAGGCCTTTTTCTTACCCGCCAGCTGGCGACATGGGAGCCCCATGTTTGGAGCCCTTTGCATTGCGTAGACCGTGCCGTTCGCCGTGTCACGTGTCAGTTCGTGGACAGGGCCACTTTCTCAAGTTGCCAAAGTATACAAACTGATAGGAAGCTTTGAAGCAGCTGCCAGGTCAAACGTGCGTGTTGGCCATGTGTTGACTTCGTCATATAGTGCTGTCTCTCCGTTTTTAGCCTTAGCCTCCGAGCTTTCTGGCTTACTCTCCTGGTTACCCATCCCATTCTCCTGCCCCTCCCTCTCTTTTTGCCTTCCTGACTTGCATTGCGGTGGCTGGGGCGCGCTCATCGGATGCTTGTCCGTGCTGCACGATGGTCCGCCTGCAGCGTGTGACGTTTGCTAATCCGGTTGCCACTTGTGATATGTGCCGCTTGTGGCGCTTGCAATGGGTGACGTTTGCCAGATCCATTTTGCCGAGAGCTGGAACGAGTTGCACCACCTGATGATCATGGAGGTAGAACATGGGGGGGATGATGCAAGGATTTGAACAAGGCAAGGAGCTATGTGCCGCAAGGCTTGAGACTCGCATATCTGTACAAGCACATGCAGACGTCATTCATCGCACGGATATGCCAGGTGGCTACCCAAACGCAGCAACTTCTGGAAACATTTGAGGGTGGCAAGGCTCGCAGCTGTAGCTGTCCTCAAGTGCGGTTCGTCAAGTGTGGTTGGGGCGTAATGTTCCAGCCTGTTGGGCGTAATGTTCCTGACGCCGAACATTACATAGTTTTCATTTCTTAAGGTAGAAAATTCTCATAGGTGGGGCTTGTGGATAGAGCGCTCTGTGCTCGCTTGATGATGTTATGCCGCCGCTTAGCGTGCCTTTTGCTGTGATCTGTTCTCTGCTCCGCCTTCCATAGATATCATGGATCGGTTATCATTGTAGTCTCATGTATTTCCGGAAAGGATGCGTTAGAGGCCTGAAGAAGTGGTTCTTAGTTGGCACGCTGGGTAGGCTGGGCCCCACTCACTTCTGAATCATCCTATTCTTATGCACTAAGCTTTCTGGCATTGTATCGTGTGGGGGTGCTTGTTGCTAATTGCACCGTTGTGGCGCTTGTCCACATGACTCTCCCTAATGTTGTTTGTGCTTGAACCTGCCTTACCTATGGCACACGACGGCTCGTTTGCCGGCACATGCGCAGGCACTCGGCGGCAACAAGCGCTGGGCGGACCGCGCGTTCGCGCAGCACGTGGCAGTGTTCTATTTTTGGTTCGTCGTCGCCATGTACCTTGTGCGGCCGCGCATGGCATGTGAGTGGTGCTTTGCCTGTCACTGGTGCTCCATGTGAGTGGCAGCACAGCAGTGCTGAGGTGTCGTCGTTGCTGGCTATTATCACAAAGATTAATGGCAAGGGAAGGTAGCAGCCATAAAAACCAACGGGCATCTCCACACTGTGCCGTTCTTCTAGCCGTCGATGGGATCCAGCTCCTTACCGCTTTCCTATATTTACCATTTGTTTGCTAGTTGCCCTATGTTCACTTTTGGACATAGCTGTGATTTTTCAATAGGCAGTTTATGGTGTACTTTTCCTGGTCTCTCCAGCAGTCACTCTGTTATGCTATCATACTATCGTACTTGGGTTCCCACAAAGTAACTATTCTTACCATTCAACATGCTGGGGTACTTAGTGACACGCCGCGTGCTCTCTTCCCTGACCTGGCGGCTTGAATGGCGTGCCCTGGCCCTGCTTCGTGTCATGCTTTGTCGTGCGTGGCGTGCCATTCTTTGTGGAGCGATGTGGCAACCACCGCGGATGGAGAATGGCGCCATGGTGTATGCCTACTGTCGGACCACGTCGGCGTGGCGTCGCGCGGCAGACAACTTCATGGAGAAGGTTGAGCACCACGCGTACGAGACGTACGACAAGTTCCTACAACGAGAGGGAGGTGAGGAACGTTGTCGCATCTGATGTCCGCTTGCGTTTTGGGTTATGGTTTGCTCGGTGTTCGGGCCGATGCTGAGGGCTCCTTGATATCCCCCCCGTCTGTTATCTACTACCTCCGGTGCATAAATTTCTCAAGGGGTGGTGCCTGGGTGGTGCATCTAGCATATCTCATTTTTGCACACATTAGAAGAGGTGATGCCATGGTCACATGTATAGGAAGTATTGAAAGCCCTTCCAGGGCAGCATGCCTAGAGATGTAAATCAAAGACCTACGAAAGAATATCTGAGTTTGGCTACCTAAAGTAAAGGTACCAGAAAATCACCCATCAGGGGGTTTCCTGAGCCTCGACAAAATTACGGAAACGTGGCCGTGGTAAATTATTGCAAATGAGAAATAGGAGTGAGACACGACGTTTGACATTGGAGCCATGCTAGATGCCTAGTTGGGTCTCATCATACCCATTAGGGGGCCATTAGCAGGCAATGTAGGCACATAGTAATACCGTAGTGCACATTTGCATTTTTTACAGACAATTTTCAGCACTAGTATCCATTTGGACCCCAAGCGTCATTGAGGCGTATAACATCTTTGAACGAGCAAGCTTTCAATACCCCTTGTACTGCAGCACTCTTAACCCCTAAATGGGCAGAAATACTGCTGATGCATCGGCTGTAACTTCACTATTTTGTAAACCACCCCACAACCAACCTACCAACATCCAAGGGCTGTCCTTGTGGGTCAAGCATGTCCATGACTTGCCCTTCGGGGTGAGCTATCTCAAGCCCACATATCTGCAGGGTAGACCATATAAAACTACTGTCAAAGTCAGGGGGGTCAAGACGCGCGTTTTCATTCTTGGTAGATTGTGCATTTTGAATTATGTAATAAGACCTAGGCACCTACCACTTCAGGGATGATAAACAATTAGTTGCTGAACAGTTTGAGCCATGGGGGTCATCATTTGGTTGGGTATATACCAGCAGTTACACCCAGTGCAGCCTGAAGGGGTACTGTTGGTAAAAAGCAACCAAGGGGGTAGGGGTGGGCATACTACCTACTAATATGGCCACCAGCCATGCCATACAATACGTATCCCTTCCACAGTGATGGGGAAGCATAACTGCATCATCACACTGCCCTTACATGGCACCTATGTGCAGGTGCCACCTGGTCCATGCACGTAGGTAACGCGGTACGGAAACCCTACGCAAGGCATGCATTCTAGGAGGCAGCCACCAACAAACTAGTGATGTTAAGCCTATTTCAGCTTGCCCTAGCAAGGATAAACGAGGCCTAAGCTGCTACAGCTTGCCAGGTGATGGCCAGCACACCTGGTGGCACATGCTGACAATGGAAAGCTTTTACTCACCAGTTGCATGCTTGATGATGCCACAGAGACCAGCCAACTGCCTCACACCCATGCAATATGTGTGTGGGAAATGTATAACAAACATACATGGAGGTATTCAAACCCATACAGCCTCTAAAGCTTATCACCATCACACTATGGCAGGTCAACTGACTGAGGGAAGCATCTAAGAATGGCGTTTTAGGGAGCGGCCAGGCCATGGTCAAGAAATAGCATGGATAATGAAGAAAGAATGTGCTACACGAGCTAGAACGTATACATAAACGTCATACATCGACAAGGAAACGACGCCTCACCTTTACCTGGCATGGCTGCCATTACCTTGGCCCAGGCGGTTGCCGCAAAATGGCGCATTGCTGCTCACCAAAGTTGTGCAGCATGGTCGCTAGATTCGGCGATTTCTGGCCACCCTTCCACGTTTACGACTACAAAGCATCATAACAAGTAGGAATAAACCGATGTAGCCCTTGAAATACGCCAGGAAGGTCTTATTGGTTAATAAAAAATACCCATTTACCCGGAAAAAATACGCCGGGAAGGTATTGCTGTCAACGTTTCTATCATCCGGCCTGATCGCAGTTATTTCCAGCATGAACGCTGCCGACACCTATCAAATGGCATTCCCGCAAACCGAAAATTGGGCTGTATGATCTTTAGGACGTATATAATCTTTTTCCTAAGTTTGGCCAGAGAATTCGAGCGCAAACGTCAAAGCCGTGCGTGGGCGCAAGCCGCCATCACCAGGTCCTCGTTTTCCGGAATGCAGGTTGTACGTGAAAAAGTACCCTGACCCCTTGTACTTTGACTGGCCAGAACACCTCTATAACTTTGTCAGAAGTATGCAAACCCTAGTATCATGGTGTGAGGAAAATTATAAAATTTTGATCTTCTCAGCTAAACTTTTCCTAATTTTCAATAGTTTTCGCGGCATTTTGTCGCCCAAGAAGGTGGCGATGATTCGGCTGCAACTCAGTTTTTGGCGGAAAATCAGCAGCCAGAACATTCAGGGGTGAAGGTTGATTACAAAAGTTTGTCACCTTCACAGCCTTATTCAAAGACAGTTACAAGCTGCTGGCATTTATTATGCCCACAAAATAATGCGGGACAGTGCCCTTGAACCAAGCCTTCCAATCCAAATCTTCAAGGCAACTGCTGCACCTGTTTTACTTCCTCTTTCCTTTAAATACTTCCTAATGCTTAGTAACAAGGCAGACCATCATTTTAACCTATACAGATGCTGCATACTGCATGTAAAAAGCACATACTTTTCACGTATGTGCCGTTAATGGAGCCAACGAGCGTCCGCTGTTTGCCGTCATTTTCACGAGCAATATCTGCTCTCTCGCGTTGCAAATTGTCTGGTAGCTGCGGGAGGGGGGGGGGGGGGGGGGGGAGGGGGGGGGAGGGGGGGGGAGGGCGAGGGGAGGGCGAGGGCGGGCGACGGCGACAGCGACGGCGACGGCGACGGCGACGGCGACGGCGACGGCGACGGCGACGGCGACGGGGACGGGGACAGGGACGGGGACGGGGACGGGGACGGGGACGGGGACGGGGACGGGGACGGGGACGGGGACGGGGACGGGGACGGGGACGGGGACGGGGACGGGGACGGGGACGGGGACGGGGATGGGGACGGGGACGGGGACGGGGATGAAAGTTAGGAATAAAAATTAGGAATAGAACCAGGGTAGGGCTGGGACCAGGACTGCAACATGGGGTCGCGGTGGAACGCAGGATGAATGGAAGCTACTTGGATGACCTGTTGGTAGTAAAGTTCTGATCATGTGCTTGTGGGTATAAAGGCCTCTAGAGCCCTTGTGTGTTTTGTCTTTCAACCCTGAATAATCTTCCATGTTCTTGCGCCTTAAATGCCTTGAAGCCATAAACCCTTGCTGTGCCTTTAAACGATAAACTCCTAATCCTTAACAGCCTCTTGTGTTTTTGTGTTGTTGTGTTCTTAAGCCCTAAGTTCGTGCATCTTGCATGTTCTTGTGTGGTTGTGTCATTAGCCCCCAAAACACAAAACCGTCTATTAAGTTTGTTGTTTGGTTTTGTTCTTAATCCGTAAACTCAAAACAGCCTCTTATGTTTTTGTGTGGTTGTTTCCTTAGCCCCTGAGCCCAAAACATTCTGTAATGTTTTTGCGTGCTTGTGTGGGTGCAGACACTCTGCGTTCCATGCCCCCACCCCCGGTGGCGGTGCGCTACTACCAAGGCAGGGACGACGTCTTTGGTACGTGAGCGCGCTGTGCTGGCAGCCGGATGTGATATCAGTTAGTTTGATGGAACAGAGAATTATGCATGCCTCGCTCGTCTGATTTTGTAGCATGGCATTACAGGGCCATGGTACGTCTCACTTTGGTGGCAACAGCGGAAGTTCTGGCATCCACGTCGGCTTCCAAGCTTCTTATTGGTAACTTTTTCACCCAGTATTCTTAATGTATTGGTTGCTTTCTAACCTATTGGTCACTTCTTAGAAGACTGGACAGAGCTTGGGTGCCGCCTGCACTCAGGTCGGCCCTTATCAAGCATGGGTTACAGGGTTTTCTGGCGGTTATGTAGCTGGGAGGGCTATTCTGGTTATTGGCATGTCGTAAAGGGTTATGCTGGCACCTGTCACATGCTCAGTGGTCAGCAAGCCAGGTGGTCCTCAGTGCCGGATGGATCCCCTCTACCCGGTGTACCCTCTACCGGTCCACTTGGGCAGGTGGGTGGCGCCACGTAGCCCATCCAAGGCATGGGCTTATCCACCGGTCCACTTGGGCAGGTGGGTGGTGCTACGGAGCCCATTTGAGGTATGGGCTTACCCACTGGTTCACTTGGCCAGGTGGCTGTTCTTATGCAGCTTGTTGACGGCGTGGCCCCGACGGCTGGCAGCTGATCCACCGCGGTACCAAGTGTCCGCGCACGCAAAACAGAGTGATGGTGCCGTCACGGAACGTATTGTTTATGACCGTCGCACGAAGGCTGGTCTTTTCTATGCTGCGGGTACCTGGCTTGCAAGAGGGATGCCTGCAAATTCTACACCTAAAAACAGAAACAGAAAAATTCCTGTCAAAATAACACGTTCCCCGTGGGTGGTCTGTGCACTTTCCCCAGATGTCTTCGCCCGATAGTGACATACTTCCCTATCAAGGTATTGCTTAGGGGTCTTCACTCGATAGCAAGGCGCTTCCCTATCAAACTATTTCATCCGACAGCGAGCCACTTCCCTCAAGGTATTACTTAGACGTCTCTGACAGCATACAACTGTGCCTTGCTCCCGCCCATTCTCGCCGGCATCTGCATCCATTGTTGCTGGTGTTGGCATCTGCTGTTGCTGGCGTCTGTCAGAGGGGTTCACCTCCCACGACCCATGCGGCAGCGAGGGCGCCGCCATCCGTGAGTTGCCGTTGCTTGTCTTTGTGGCACGCCATGCTGGCAGTTAGCTGAGATACCTCGTGGCCGGAGACACACAGGGGGAACGTAAAATGTGACCGGAGTTATTCTGGCGGAGACTGAATAACAGTGCCGAGCGCCGGTTGTGGTGCGACGCACACACGTGGACGCAAGTTACATAGCCAGCAACTAGTATGATGGAAGTTAAGCGTAGTAACATTGCTATAGGTCTAGAAGCCTCTAGAGCCTGGACACGTGGCGGACAAATGTTGCGTAGTATAGTTGTCCTAGGGAACTCCTGTGAGTGATGTGTCACGACATATAATGTGTGCCCATTATTGGAGTAATAATGGGCACACATTATATGTTGTGACACATCACTCACACGAGTTCCCTAGGACAACTGTACTACGCAACATTTGTCCGCCACGTGTCCAGGCTCTAGAGGCTTCTAGACCTATAGCAACGTTACTACGCTTAACTTCCATCATACTAGTTGCTGGCTATGTAACTTGCGTCCACGTGTGTGCGTCGCGCCACAACCGGCGCCCGGCACTGCTATTCAGTCTCCGCCAGAATAACTCCGGTCACATTTGATGTTCCCCCTGTGTGGCTCCGGCCACAAGTCAGCCTCGAGGTATCTCAGCTAACTCTGGCATGCACACAACCTGCACTAGCCTTGCTGGGAAATGTTTTGCTTGGCGCCAGTGATGTCAAGTGATGGCCTTGATTATGGCCGCTTTTAATGGGATGTCTTTATACTACATTACACTGCCCACTGCACGTCATTAAACATGCTAAACATTCTAAACATTCTAAACATTCTAAACATTCTGAACATTCCAAACGTTCTTGGTTGGCATGGTAGGAGAAAGAGTTTTGCTGTAACAGCATTATTGCAGAAGAATAAATTCGGTTTGCGGTTTTCTACCAGCGCTTCAGCACAGTCGCCCGCCGCTCGCTCCCGCTGGAATGTTAGGAAGACGAGGGGTTTGGCTTTGATGTGAAGAAAGGCTGTCTATCCTCATGGGGCCTAGCGATAAAGACGTTAGACTTCAAATAACTTGGGACTCGCTTGAAGAAGAAAAGAATCATGAAGAATGTGATGACTGCGGTGCCCCTAGCCTCTTCTCCTCGCGGCTTTTCCCGATGTCCCCGCCGTTATGTCTTGGCTTGATCTGGCTCTGCTTGCGCATTAATGCATCGCCATCGGACTGCATCCATCTGCTTGTCAGTGCACGAAACTGGGTTGTGGTCGCTCCCGTTTGGTGTTTTGGTATCCACTGCATTGTTGTTGTTTATTCATGCCTTTCCTTGCAGATGATGTTTTGCGCAGGAGTTTGCGTCCACCTTTCACCTATTTGGTTGTCTCACTTGAGTATGTTTGGTGGCGCTTGGCAATTTTTCTCTGCGCAGGGAACTTGCACGATGTGTTTGTGCACGTGCGCGACGACGAGGCGGTGCACGTGAAGACGATGCAGACGTGCCAGACGTCGGTGGGGCTGGTGTATGACCCCAACGATTCCACCTGCGACTCCCAGGCCAGCATGGAATGCCGTGAATGATCGCATGAGAAGCTTTTCGCCAGGTCGCGTGATGGCATGCGTGAGGAGCGTGCACCTTGTGCTTTGCAATCCTTTAAGTGGCCAGACATGCTGAATAAGCACTATCGCTGGACATCATTAAAATGAAATAGACATTCAGCGCAGGCAAGACAAATGAGCAGGGCTAATGACGTAGCTGCCCCAAGCCAGCATGACGAAACTATCGCCGATTATGGAAGTTAAGGGAGACGCAGGCATGGCGGCATGGACAAATATGTGGCCTATGTGCAGTCGCATGTTGCGGAAGCTGCTGTGCCGTTCATTCCATGAGGATTCCGTGCTCCTTGCCCATGCGGTGCTCCGTGCTCCATGGGAGGCACCTTGTTGATCACTCGGTCACAAGGGCGAGACAGTCTGGTGAATTATTTTTCCATTACAAACATTCACAGTAATTCTCCGCACCGCACGAAAGTGGGTGTAACGAGTGCATACTTCGGGGATCCCCAGCCATGCTTGCCCACATAGGTTCAGGCAATCTTAGGTAGAGTCGTGCTTGAATGCTGGAGAAGATTGGTTAGCAACCTTGTTGTATCAAAGAGATAACCAGCGCAAGTTGGTCTCGAAATCAGCCCCAAAACGGAGGCCCTGGCTCTCGGCATGGCCGGACCC
Organism: Mesostigma viride; assembly: GCA_009746045.1. Lineage (NCBI taxonomy): Eukaryota > Viridiplantae > Streptophyta > Mesostigmatophyceae > Mesostigmatales > Mesostigmataceae > Mesostigma > Mesostigma viride. The sequence goes on from RPFO01000076.1 coordinate 3,693,060, forward strand.
CCGCCCCCACTCCGCCTCTTAGACGACACCGAGGTCAACTATCCTACTTCAGGCCGCTTCAAGTTGCTTGGCAGTTGGCTTCCCGACTGCGAGGACGACCTGAAGACACGGATAGGCATGGCGTGGGCGCAACTCCATGGCCACCGCCGCTGGTGGAGCAACCTCGCCCTACCTCAGATCGTCAAGCGTGACCTCTTCAAGGTCGTCATTCTGACGATCCTGACCTACGGCGCCGAGCCCTGGACACTGACGCAGGAGCTGGAGCAACAACTCGACGGCAACGTCACCGATGCTGCGCAAGGCCCTTACAGTAATATATCCCCTTTGGTTTGCACATTAGTAATGAGGATTTGTACGCTGATTTGCCCTATGTTTCCCACATTCTTAGGCACAGGCGCCTGGGCCTAGCCGGGCACCTGGCCCGCACAGATCAGGTAGACACATCAGATAGACTACACCAAGCCCGCCCAGACTGGGCGTTTTGTCCTAGCTCACCTGGCGTGCCCCCGGCCGCGCGCGGCAGGGCCGCCACCCGTGGACTTTTCGTGATAGACTCGGCATGGACATGTGCTACCCTAGACGAGACGGGCTCACACCCGGGCAGCCTCCTGGTTTGTCTGTAATATGGAGGCAGATACGGGTGTCTGTAATACGGGGGCGTCGGTCTCCTCTGCTCCCCGCTCGCCGTACGCCACATGGGCGAACCCCAGCTGGTCAACGCTCGGCTCCTCGTGGCCACTTTTCATTCGATGGAGGGCCACTCGACCTACGCCCTGACGGTGGGCGTTGGTTACGCACCCCACTCCGGCCACCCAGAACAAGACCGCAAGGACTTCTTTGCAGCGCTGGAGAACCTGGCGAACGGCATCCCTGGTCGCAACTACCTCGCTCTGCTGCTGGACGCCAACGCCACGCTACCACCGGGTACTGGCGGATGTCAGCACGCCCCCAACGGTACGGTCTCCAATGCCAACACCGAACTTTTTGCTGATTTGCTTACGACATGCGATTTGGTCCCTGCCAACACGCGCTTTCCACATAGTCCAGATGCTTTGGTCACACACACCTCGCCAACTGGCACTGAACGCTGCATTGACTATGTTGTAATGCGCAAACGTCATCAAGGATCTGTACTAGCTGCTCGCTCGCATGTGATCCCCCTGGTGCGCTCCGATCATCGCATCGTCACCGCCCGCATCCGCCTGCGATTCCCCTCGCCCTTTCGTAAGCACGTGGCACCACCTGATTTGCGCACACTTCAGTTGCTCGAGAAATCTGACGACGCTCTGGAGGACTTCCCTGAAAAACGCGCCCACAAGCGCGCCGCAGAGGCGTTCGTCGACGCGCTGGACATCCCGGCCAGCCACGCCCAGCTGTTCGCTGCCGGCCCGGCATCGGCCCTTCGGCACCTCGCTGACAAGCTGCCCGCGGCCGGGGCCCTACTGCCCCCCCGCCGCCCGCCCCGCTTCACCAGCCTGCACCGGCTCCCCGCCGTCATCCAGGCCCGGCAAGCCCTGCGCGACAACCGCGACCCCGCCCGCTACGCCCGCCTCAAAGCCGATTACCACTCGGCCATCCGGCAGGCGACCAAGGAGCAGGAGGACCTTCATGTCCGCGAGTACTTCGCCCACCTCAAGGACCAGCACGGCAAGTACGCCTGGACCCGCCTGCGTCACGCCCAACGGCCCGCCGGCGGCGCGCAGCCGGCGCCGCGGACGCTCTCTGGCTCACCGCAGCAGCAGCTCGACCAGTGGTATTCCTCCCAGTCCCGGCTGCTCGGCGCCCCCCCGCCGCCTCCGCCGCTTGGCCCTCTGGCGGCCGCACGCCTGGCAGTAGCACCGGCGGACGTCCCTGCGCCGCCCACGCCGCCCGCCGCTGAGCAGGACTACACGTACCCAGCCCTGACGGAACCCCTGGCCCACCCCAACGAGCTCCCGCCGTTCACCGAGCTCGAGCTGAGCACCGCCGCCAAGCAACTCCGCTTCTATGCTGCCGTTGGACCTGACCAGCTCCCAGCCCCGGTGATTAAGCTGACGGCGCTCACGGGGTTCCTGCTTGACGTCTGCAACCGGATCCTGCTTGCCGACGCGCCGCCGATTCCTGAGTGGCAGCACAGCTACCGTATTATGCTGTACAAAAACAAAGGTTCCCCTGACGACCCCGCCAACTACAGAGGAGTCTGCATCCAGAGCGCCGCACTTAAGTTGTTCATGCGCATGATCCTCAACCGCCTTCGTTCTGCTCTCGACTGTCACCTTGGGGAAAGTCAAATGGGCTTCCGTCCTGGGCGCAACACCGTCATGGCCATCTTCGTCGCGCGTCGCCTCTTCGAGGAAATCGCTCTCCTGCAACCTGGTGAGTTTCCCGCCATCCTGATCTTCGTCGACTTCATCAAGGCTTTTGATTCTGTCCTCTGGGACGCTCTATGGGCTGTACTTGCTCGCGCTCGCGTCCCCACTCCCCTGATTACCGTCATCCGCACGCTGTATGAGGGGTCGACCACTTCGGTGCGCACTCAACACGGCATTACCCCGCCCTGCCCACTGCAGACCGGCGTCTGGCAGGGTTGCGTCCTGTCGCCGTACCTGTTTATTATTGTAGTGGATTATGTCATGCGCCAGGCACGTGCTCGCTTTGCTAGCATTGCAGGCCGTGCCCCTGGCCTAGCGATCACGAACGAGCTTGGGGAAGGGGGGCCGACTAACAAGCAGAATTTACTAGCTGACCTCATTTATGCCGACGACATCACGCTCATCGAGAAGCCGGAGTCTGCCCAACTTTGGCTGGACTGCCTGGCGCTCGAGGCTCGGGCGGTTGGTCTAGAAATCAGCCCCAAAACGGAGGCCCTGGCCCTCGGCATGGCAGGGCCCCCACCCACACTCCGCCTCTTAGACGATGCCGAGGTCAACTACCCTACTTCAGGCCGCTTCAAGCTGCTCGGCAGTTGGCTTCCCGACTGCGAGGACGACATGACGACACGGATCGGCATGGCGTGGGCGCACCTCCATGACCACCGCCGCTGGTGGAGCAACCCCGCCCTACCCCGGATCGTCAAGCGTGACCTCTTCAAGGTCGTCATTCTGACGATCCTGACCTACGGCGCCGAGACGTGGACACTGATGCAGGAGCTGGAGCAACGACTCGACGGCGCCGTCACCAAGATGCTGCGCAAGGCCCTTAACATCCCCTTTGGTTTGCACATTAGTAATGAGGATTTGTACGCTGATTTGCCCTATGTTTCCCACATTATTAGGCACAGGCGCCTGGGCCTAGCCGGGCACCTGGCCCGCACAGATCAGGTAGATACATCAGATAGACTAGCTGGCACCAAGCCCGCCCAGCCTGGGCGATATGTCCTCACCTGGCGTGCCCCCGGCCGCGCGCGGCAGGGCCGCCACCCGTGGACTTTTCGTGATAGACTCGGCATGGACATGTGCTACACTAGACGTGACGGGCTCACCCCCGGGCAGCCTCCTGGTTTGTCTGTAATATGGAGGCAGATGGTGCGCAAGGATAGATGGCAAGTAGTGATGAAGGAGACCACCCCCAAGCCTGTGGGGGCTCCGCGTGTGACCAAGTATGGCATTCATAGCGATTCGGGCCGCGGTGCCCACACCCCTGTAACTAGGACCTAGATAGCTTATACCATCCATTCCATCCCATGTTCCGCTCCCACTGAGGGCTTATGCTCACGTGACGCAGTCACGTGTCTATTAATTAATTAATTAATGGAGGCAGATGGTACGCAAGGATAGCTGGCAAGTAGTAATGAGGGAGACCACCCCCAAGTCTGTGGGGGCTCCGCGTGTGACCGCGTTTGGCATTCATAGCGATTCGGGCTGCGGTGCCCACAACCCTGTAACTAGGAACTAGATAGCTAGCATCATCCATTCCACATCCCGAGCAAGATAGTGCGAAAGATCTAATCTACCCCTGTAACTAGGACCTAGATTAATTAATTAATTAATTAGGAACATAACTCCGTTGGGAGTATATGTAGCACATAGCCCTGAGAAGGGGCATATGAGCCTATAATACATTCTAAGCTACTTCCTGCAAGGGTGGGAATGTAAACAACACTTGCTCTAGGTGCACCAGGGCACCCGCACCCTCATGGTCTATCACGCTATGCCCGGGTAAGGGGGGAGCATGCCTGTGAGGGGGAAGATCATCATGGCTATTCAAGAGCTATGGCATGGCTTCTCAGCAGAGAGTGACTCCCTGCATGGGCACAGCATTACTAAATAAGGCTAGGCATCGTCTGGAGTGTGGCACATCATAGGCACACATGTACATGACTAAAAAGGCTAGGCCTCAGCTGGTATAGTGCTTGTATTAGGCGGGCATGTACAAGGCCACTGTCTAACTATTCTACACTACTGCTGTATTCCCCTAGGCTGGGGCTGGAGTTGCTGGGGCCGCGGTGGTCGAGGGGGTCGCTTGCCAGGGCTTGTGGCCGACGTAGATGGCCGCCCCCTTCCAGTACACCGGCTGGCCCGCCTTGGTCTGCCGGAGCTGGAGGTAGGTCTGCCATAGCTCCCGTCGCCGTTGTTGCTGTGCCAGGGTCAAGTCGTCGTCAAGGGTGAAGAGAGTCTTCTCGAGCCGCTTGCGGCGTCTGAGAAAAGAAATCTTGTCCGCCGGGGTCTTAAAGGTGAGAAGGAGCGGGGGCGGCCCTGCCTTACCCCGCGCGCGGGGAAGGCGGTGGGCGGCCAGCTCGATCTCACCAGTAAGGCCCATGCGATCAAGGATTTCTCTCTCAAAAGCACGCGCAAGCTTCTCGGAATTCTCACCTTCCTCCATCTTGAGATTCTTGACAATGACGTTGAGGCTGCGCTTGGCGAGCTCGGCCTCCTCGCGGAGGTCGAGCGTCTGCCGCTGGAGCTGGGCTGCGACGGCGGAGGTGGTGGAGGTGGTATGTTGCTTAAGCATGTCCGCCCAGGTCGTGATGGGAGGAGCATCGCCGGCCAGGCCAGCCGGGGCTGGCTTGGCGGCAATGTCCTTCACTGCCTGGGCGGTGAGGCCGGCTGTGTTCTGCAAGACCTCGATAGCGATTGCATTATCCTTGAGGCGCTGGTCGATGTCGCGGAGCTGGGCGGTGATGGAGTCGGTGGAGGCGGAGGGGGGGGGGGGGTGGAGGCGAGGAGGGTGGCGGTGGCGGTGGGGATGGTGGGGAGCTCAGCAGCCAGCGTGCCGCCAAGTGCCGCCACATCTGCGGCAAGAGGGGTCACGTGCTGCTCGAAAGCTTCCTTGAGGATGGTGCGGATGGAGGCTTCGGAGGGGAAGGGGGGCGGTTTGGGAGCCCAGATCTCGGATTCGGAGCGTCCAACAAGGGAGCAGAGGGCGAAGCGTTGAAGCTTGGGGCGAGGCATGCGGTGAATGATGGGGAGAGCCTCGGCGGGGTCGACAAGCCTGCCGTCACCAGGCCAGCGGCCACGGTTGTGGGACGTGAGGTACACGCACAGGGCTAGAAGCGAGGCGTGATTGCCGTAATAAAAGTCTTCCATAATCCAACCGGGGCTGCGCTGCCAGAAGTCGGGGCTGTTGACGTCAAAGGAGCGCTCTTCCCAGGGCGGCTCAGCAGAGCGACTGCGCTTAGGTTCAGGCGAGGCTGATGGCGAGGCGAGCCCGGGAGGCTGGGCGAGCACCAGTGCACTACTAGTGTCACCGTTGCCATCTGGGCCGGTGGGCGAAGCTGCAGCCGAAGCTGCAGGCGTATTTTCATTGCCGAGCGCAGCCGCCAGGCTGCGTTGCGTCGAGAGGCGTTTGCTCATCGTATATTGCGTAATAGCGTCGGAAAATTATATCAGCATGTGCGTCTTAGAAAGACGAAGCGATTGTGATATTCAGGACCTAGATGTACCCCTGTAACTAGGACCTAGATAGCTTACACCATCCATTCCATCCCATGTTCCCCTCCCACTGAGGACTTATGCTCACGGGACGCAGTCACGTGTCTATTAATTAATTAATTAATTAATTAATTAATTAATTAATTAATTAATTAATTAATTAATTAATTAATTAATTAATCCAATCTAGTATAAGGTGCAGTTAAATAAGACAGCATAGCCGCGTATCCGCTTACCGCGATAGCAAGCAACGATCGCAGCAAATAGACTAACTGAGCCGCGGTTTATCCTCAGCTAGGCCTTATAGCATGATTAATTAATCTAGCTATATAACACGGCATGTCATGAGGCAAATGACATCCGGAATAGTGCCCCTTGGTCTGAGAGAGTCGTCAACACTCGTTTCATTAATCATCAAACCAAAGAGAGTGAGTCCATCGTCCTCAGACCAATTTCACGTAGCTGCGCTACCGAGCTGGCAAGTTGATGTGCAGGCGCGCCGACATGCGCGCCGACCTTCCAGAGGCTTTAGACTGCCGTCAGGCCCCAACAGGTTCTGTCTGACATCTAGGGCCGGCCCGGCCCCTAGAAGATCTCGTACTTCTGGCTAGGCCCAAAATAACTGGTCCGAAACACACAACGTACCAAATAAACACACAAAGTCCCCAACTTAGGAAAAATTCCCTAATAAGTCCCGAATTGAGTCCTATAGTCCGGCGGACTATGAAAGCGAGCCATCGAAAGTCCCAAACGAATAACAAATGACTTTCGACTTATTTGTTGAAGGCATTGTTACGCCCATACAAAGGTCTGGGCCGTAACACTCCTTCCTTCCCCAGGGGACGATAGCTATATATCGTCCAGGCTTGGGGCGCACGCAACAAGACAATTAGCACAAACAAAACAAACAAGAAAAAAAAGAAGCACTTGTATTACAAAGCAAAACAAGCAACACACACAATAGCGACAATTGCCCAGGCTGGGTGTCGCGTCTGCGTGCCACAATCTCCGGCGCCACCATGGCGGCTGGCCACTCAGCTTAATTTGGTAAAACCCAAATGAGCTGAGCTGACGTGCCTGCCTTAACTGCATGCCCTGGGGGGTGGGCGAGGACCTGTCCCATGATTGACGAAATGAGGGCTCTCAGCCGAGGACAAGGAACTGTCCCTCGTGCCTGATGACCACCTTATTGATCCCCTTGTGTACCGTCGCGTGCCGCGTTTGAATATCCTTGCTGGGGCGTTAGCTAGACGCTCCAACTACTCTAATTGCGACAATATGATGGTGCAAGAGGATGCTTTTGCCTCCCCTGCTATAGAACAATGCTTTCACAACACACACTTTGCACAGTCTGATGATGAAGCCGCACATGCGGAATTTATTGAGAAAGTTAATACAATTACAACACGTTGATAGTCTCAATATCGATGCACTCCATGCTCACGAGCCCGCAGTTAGGCAGCGCTCCATGACTTGCTACCGGCCTTGCTCCCAAGGAAAGGGAGAAACACGAAGGCCACTATTAACGAGAGACTCGAAGAGACTACACGCTGCGTGAGAGTCCTCTTCGACTATGAACCAAACCATTCGTCATGCCACACGCATGACACACGCCACACTTGTCAGTCCAGCCAGGAATGCCAAAACTATCTTGCTGCCTGAACCATGCAAATAGAAACCGCATTCCAGTTGCCGTCCTGGCTTTCTACCACACATGCCGGGATGTGCTGGGCCTGGCTAATAAATGTCGATAGTGCATGAGGGCGCTATGCGAGCAGGAAGAAGGGGGAGCCGAGCCCCCAGGCCAGCACAGGAGCGGGGTGGCTGCAGCCCCAACGCCAAGGGGTGCCGAGCACCCCAAACAGCCTAACATTTTCTCGTGTTAATTGAGTCGACAGCGGCCGGTGGCCAGGGCGGAATGGCGGGGTCGTTGACGCGTAATTTAAGCGGGGACGAGTTGTTGGGACTGACGGTGCACAGCGGGGAAGGGGAAGGATGTTATGGCGGGGCATGGTGCAAAGGCGAGGGGGGAATTTAAGCCGCAGCGCGGTTTCGGGGGTAATCCGTAAGAAAACCCCCATGGTTTGCGCAGCTTTCCTGAAAAAATTTTCCCCTCGCGGGGGGCGCGTGAAAACGTCAAAGGCTCCGCTACGCCCGCCCAAGGGCTGCGGGCTCCGCTTTGCCTTTGCCGTTTTCCAGCGCCCCCCTCGAGGGGGGTTTCTAAGGTTATGCTGGGGTGGCAGAACCTGGTTGGGTTGGGGGGGGGTACGCCTACTTGTCTAAAAATCCCCCCATGCATCGGGGCAGCGGTGTAGGTTGTGGGTTATCCAGTGCTTCAAAACCCTCGTGCGGTTTAGGGGGGTTACCCTGCAACCCAAACCCCTCTGTGCAGGTTATGGGTGAGCCTGTTGTTCAAAACCCCGTTTTGCTGCTGTTTTGGGGTGAGGGAATGTCCCATCATGTGCTATGCCTGTGAAGAAAGGTGTACAAAGAATTGCCGAACCTTCAGGGGTGGCTGCCGAGGGCAGTGCCCACATGGGTGAGAACCCCCCCGTAGTGGGGGGTCCCTACGGGGATACTTTTGGCTTCCCTCTTGTATTGCCGCCTGGTTTGAATGGAAGCACTGGTAGCGGCAGGGGACAAGGGGGGCGACGAGAAGTCTGGGCCATACGACAGCTTGCGGCCAAGTGGCCAGGTAGTGGGTGCGGGATGTTACAAAGCCCAGGTCCTCTTGACTGGCCCAGGTCCCTATGACTGGTTAAGTGATGTTTCGGCCCGTGTTGTGTGGCCTAGTTAGCTTAGAAACTGCAGATTCTTAGGTTGGCTAATGGCTTGGACGTGGGCCTACCACGCATTTGTAATAAACATGTATTCTCTGGCAGCCCCTCACTCCAATGGACATAAGCAGCAATTGGATTTTGTGAGCTCACGCTCGTATTACCTATGACCTGCGGAAGTCTCAAAGGGGGAGGGGAGGCCGCAGTAGACAGGTCTGACTTGGTAGTATGAGGGGGGGGGGTACGGTAGTGGGGGGGGGGGGTACCGGGGACGGTACTGTGGACCGGGTCCAGTTGTGTGGACCGGGGTCAGTCCTGTGGACCGGGGGCGGCGCGGCGCCACTGGCCTGGTGGTCAGTGGGCTGGCGTCCGCCACCCCACCTAGGTAAGACGGCGGCTACTTAGGGTTGTGGCGGGGCAACAACCAGTCCTCTTTGCAGCTCCCACCCACCCGCCCTTGCTGCCATGAGAATGTTACAAAGCCCAGGTCCTCTTGACTGGCCCAGGTCCCTATGACTGGTTAAGTGATGTTTCGGCCCGTGTTGTGTGGCCTAGTTAGCTTAGAAACTGCAGATTCTTAGGTTGGCTAATGGCTTGGACGTGGGCCTACCACGCATTTGTAATAAACATGTATTCTCTGGCAGCCCCTCACTCCAATGGACATAAGCAGCAATTGGATGCGCCGGCAGCGCCTGTCCCCGGCGCCCTCACTCGCACCGTGGCTGATGTGTTATTCCGCCGTACCCGGGCCGACTTTGTCGCGACCCATGCGGTCTAGATCCCTTCCAGGCCTGCATGGTGGGCCGGCAGAGCTGTTGCTGCGTGTAGTTTTGTGATGTATAGTTAGTTGTACCTTGTGCAGCTGGCGTGATCCTTGGATGTCCGTGTCAGATTACTCTTAATTTCTTCAGGGCTATTCTCCCAGTTATCGGGGTTGTTCCTTATGTTGCATGCCCATCTCACCTCCGTAATCTATCATTCTCCGTGACTATATATTCTATCTAACTATATATAGATAGATATAAATTAATAAATTAATTAATTAATAGACACGTGACTGCGTCACGTGAGCATAAGTCCTCAGTGGGAGGGGAACGTGATGAGGCAACATAATGGACGATAGTATAGCTATTCTTTTGCTCGTATCGATCGTTTTACCTATTTATACTTTTGCCAAACTTCTAAGTGCTTACTAGGCTCAACCCTCGCTAGTCGGCACGCTACACCATCAATGACACCAAAGCCACTTTACAGTCGGAGATTCAGGCCGTCGATGATGTTCCGACCCACCACACTGCCAGGCACTGCATTGTCAGGCCACTGAGCCAGACATGCCCAATCCTGCGCGTCGCAGTGCTGGTTGAAGAGCAGGGAGGTTCCGATCGCGGGAAAAACTATCGTAGTATACTAATATGCTACCCGGCCTGCCAAACGCGCAGACACGCCAGCAGATTGCCACCGGCGCAATGTCCACCAGGTTGGCCTCTCAGCAAAACCACCATCCCATTTGCGTGGTGTGCAAAGGGTGTCTGAAATAAGAGTGGGAACTACACATGAGGCTACCTGCACGCGTACCGCGGGGGATCGGGTGGGCCCGGTACGTGCAGACTGATCTACGCTGCGACGGCGTGTGACCAAGGCATGTAGCCATGCAGCAAGGGCATGTCGTCGCAGGCCGTCAACAGCCGCCATTGCAGCAGGCCTACACTCACTACCGTCAGCACCATTTCCAAGAAGTCCAATGGTGGTGATGGGCCATGCTAAGACCAGCTGTTATAACACGCATGCGATAACAAGCAGCTGGAGCATGCAGCGACGAAGCCAGTAGCCACTCTGGGTTTACTGTTGCACGGATGCAACATGTTGTGTGTCCTGTTAAATTTGTGCGGACCTGCGGTTGTGTGTTATTAAATTATCTGGGCGTCCCGGTCGATCGGCGCCGACCGTAATCCGGCGCCAGTGCGGAGGCCAGAGTATAGTTGGCAGCCGCGGCAATCAGTGTGGAAGTAAGTGTAGAAGTTTTGCTGACAAACTTGGCCTTTGCGCCGTAGGCGGACCTAGCGCCTGAACGGGAGTTACGGGACAGTCCAGTGGCACTGCACACACGTTATGATGGTACCTACGGACATTTGGATAATGTTCAGGAGAGTCCTAGCCGTACTGGTCTTTAATGTGTTCTTGACGGTTCGGAAGCCCGTCCCCGCGGACCTGACGTCATGCCTGGTTGGCAGCGCGAGGCGCAGCCACCAACGGGGACGAAGGGACAGCATAGGCAAGGCACGAGCTATGCCAGCAATCCGGACTTGTATCGTAAGTTAACACTTTGCTCTACAGATTTACTATCGCTTAATCCTGGAGTGTAATTCTCCTGTGGGCTCGAGTGCGAATCCCTCGCCTACTGGGTGTAAGTCTTCCCGTATTGAGTGTTTTAATCTGTGTGGTAACATTGTAATGCTATTAAATTAAATTAAATTAAATTAAATTAAATTAAATTATAACATGCCTCCGTGGGGAGGTCATGTAGCACATATTTCATGATGGATGGGGTGGAGGAAGCCGCGTGATCGAACGATCCTAATTCTATCTAGAAAATCCTAACTACACTACTCATCAAAACGCCTCCTCCGCTTGGGGGGAGGTGGCTTGCCCACAGGGTCGGGCGTGTGCGCCGTGACAATCTTCTTCCACCTCGTCTTGTCCTGCATGGCAGTCCAAAGACAGGAGAGAGAGTGGATTGTAATACTATGTAGTATACAAAACCGGTTTTCCGGGTTTGAGCATATTAATCGTATCGTGTGACAAGTATATACCATCGTGCGCTGTGACGCATAGGAAGTCAAAGGTCTTTCGCATTCATTATCAATCATCAAGGCGCTATTTTAGATAGCCATACGTGTTAAATTTACCTTGCATCGCGGTCTACGTGGGACTCAAGCGTTGTCGGGGAACCCCCTGGCTCATAAGCGATCCCTCTCATGTATTCCTAAGACTGGGGGAAACGTCGGCAACTTGTTCGCGTTTGATCTTGTCCCCCTTGCCAGGCATGCCATGCACCATTTCATCCACCGCATGGACGCATCCTTTCAATGGCCCCAAACGGGAGCCCTGGTGATGAAGGCTGGATCCACTTTTTGCAAAGCTTTGCTAAGCACGCCTACTGTGGAAGCCAAGCCATATTTTAGCCACACCTTTTTATTTTCTAGGCCACTAGTTTATTGAATGGGCGGCAAATAATGAGTCCTCCATGGCCTTTGCCACACTGACGAGCAGCGCGCTCCATAATTAGCGTCGCTGTCGGATTATGGCCACTGTAGTCATCGCTGCAATCTCCTCGCTCTCCTCATCACCGTTGCCATCACAGCCACCATCGCACATGACCAGCACTGTCGCTGTCATTGTCTTCACCTTAAGGGCATCACCGGCTGAGTGTATTTAGGTGAAGTAGCTAGCCTTTGTGAAACTTCACAGACGTCATGTCCGCAACGATGTCACGGCCCTTTCCCATCTCTGCCACGGAAACACCACCGCCACCTTCCATAATGCTGGCGCTCTGTGGCATCAGATGGAGACCTCCCATGACAAAGCGATGGAACGTCGCGCCTGACGGCAATGGCACAGCAATGGCGCTCCGCATTGCAGTACACGCTTGTCACCACGCGCAATCATGGCAGTACATGCTTGCCATCATGGGTGCCACCGCCGCCCGTGTGGTACCCCTCACTGAAGCATACGTACTCCCTGCTGCATTGTTTCCAAGTAATCCTCAAGAGAGCATCAGCAGCTGCTGCATGGGCACAGGCGATCCTCACTGCATGGGCAGAATCAAGTAACGAGGATGTGAGGCGCCGCTGGCTGCAGCATCGGCGCGTGACGTCGCCAAGCACGCCCCTCACTGCAGCATGGGCAGCTGCTGCAGTGCAGGCGTGAGGGTCGCCAGCATGTCCGGCTGCGCGGTGAACAAGCTGTGCTGAAGCAGGTATGCGCCGATGCCACCAAGGTACCCAGCCACCGCCGCAGGGGTGATCTGCGCGCCAGCCAACGAGCAGGAGGATTAATTGATTAATTGATTAATTAATTAGGGACATAACATAACGAAAATAATATAAGGATATGCATAACGAGCAGGAGGATGGGCAGGATGAAATGCATGACAATGGGCAGGCAGCGCGCACACAGGTGGGTGGGAGTGAATGGGCGGACGGTACGCACACAGGTGGGTGGGAGCGAGGGGCCGATGGCGTGCACATAGGTGGGTGGGAGAGATAGGCAGATTGAGAGTCTGGCTGAAACAATGTTTGCGCAAGGGATGTGTGAGCGGTAGGGACGACAACCTCGGCTGCCAAGCCACAAGCAGGATGGAATGGACAAGATGGTGTGATGTGCAATTCTCAAATGGTGGTGTGTTACCCCGTCCTACCTTCCTCCCTGTTCCATGATCTGTCAAGCCCCCTGCTCCACCTTGAACTCAAGCTCATCGCCTTGTCCTATGTCGGCCGCTACTTGAGACGCGCCTGCACCCATGCTCCACTCGTACAGGTGCGGGCGCAGGCAGCAACTGGCGGGCCAACCTGACAACCTCCGCGTTGTGCCACGTGCTCCTCCTCTTATGACCAGCAGTTCTGGCCGAGCATGTCAAAGTGCAAAATATAACCAGCCAACTAGAGGCTGGCTGGGCTCACCGTTAATCAGTTATCATACATTTCCAAGCCTCGCCTTGTGCAGGAAACACGTGAAGATGGACTCCTGGCACCAAGGTCAAGGATTAATCTTACTTGCAGCAGTAACATTACTCACTTATTACAGATTTCCAAGCCTCACCTTGCGCAGGTAGCACATGAAGATGGACTCCTGGCACCAAGGTCAAGGATTAATCTTACTTGCAGCAGTAACATTACTCACTTATTACAGATTTCCAAGCCTCACCTTGCGCAGGTAGCACATGAAGATGGACTCCTGGCACCAAGGTCAAGTATTAATCTTACTTGCAGCAGTAACATTACTCACTTATTATAGATTTCCAAGCCTCACCTTGCACAGGTAGCACATGAAGCAGGCCTCCAGGTGGCAAGGTCGAGAGTTCATCTTACTAGTCGTGGTAATTAATCAGTTATCAAAGATTTCCAAGCCTCACCTTGCGAAGGTACCACATGAAGCTGGCCTCCTCCATGCCCATGAACGCGACGCCCGACGCACTGCCGATGATGAGGATCGAGCCGCCGGTCCCCGCGCAGAAGGCGATGAGCTGCCATAGCTCGCTGTCCATGGCCGAGTCGTACATGCCCATCGTGGCGGCCACAAGTGGCACGTTGTCGATCAGCGCCGACACGAGGCCGATGAACGCGGCCACCACCTCCTGCAGAGCGGCGCGGTGTGTGTGTGTCCACGGACGGCGTTTGGGCAAATGTGTGTGCCGTGTGTTGGGGGCAGCAACAGGGCCGTTAGTTAAAATATGTGACATGGGGGGCGCTTGCCGCAAACAATACACGCTAGCAACAATCCGAAATGCCACACCTCCCCCCTCTCCCGTCCTCCTCGCATGCAACGAAAGCTCAAAAGTATTTAGAAAAGGGCCATAAACGAATTGGAAAAGGGCGGCACAAGAACCCTGCCTTCTTCGTGGTGTTACCTGGGCACGGAGACCAGCCATTAGGGCAACAGTGGCTTATGGTGCGAGAGAGGGAAAGCCAGCATTACGGATCCGGCCACTCATGGTACTGTGATTATGCGCGCAACAATCGGAATCACAGCGGGGAGAGCTTTACAGCGGGGAGAGCTTTGCAGGAAGGAGAGCTTCGCAGGGGGGAGAGCTTCGCAGGGGGGAGAGCTTCGCAGGGGGGAGAGCTTTGCAGGCAGGAGAGCTTCGCAGGGGGGACAGCTTGAGCGTCAAAATGATCCCCCCATCCCACCTGGCCCGGAAGGTGGGTGTCCAAATAGGTGGCAAGCTCTGTCAGCGCCCCGGTCGCCTCCAGCCTGCGCCGCGACAAGACAGGGCACCCAAGGAAGAGGTAGCCATGTGCATGTCACATAGATCAGCCGAGGGTCCCCATACTGTGTAGTCATGGCCCACGTGCACCTGGCGGTTTGGAGGTTTGGTCCCGTAATGCCACCCATGCACCTAGGCCCCACCCAAGAATTCTCCCCCCTGGCACAGCTCGCAGTGCCCCGCCATGACCGGTCGATGCACCCATTGTGTTGGCGCACGCATCATGACCGAGGAGAGGCTGCATGGAACTGACGCGATAACCCCCTGCCTGCAGCCATCTCGTGATGATGCCGCTGTGCTACGATAGGCATGGCCTGCGAGCAGGCCAGTCAGTGGCCACGAGTCCCCCTTCCTCCCCCTTCCTCCCCCCCCCCCCCCCGCCTCCCCCCGCCTCCCCCGCCTCCCCCCGCCTCCCCCGCCCCCCCCCCCCCCCCCCCCCCCCCCCCCCCCGCCCCCCCCGCCCCCCGCCCCCCCCGCCGCCCCGCCGCCGCCCCCGCCGCCCCGCCGCCCCCGGCGCCCCCCGCGCCCCCGGCGCCCCCGGCGCCCCTGGCGCCCCCGCCCCCGGCGCCCCCCCCCCCCCCCGCCTCCCCCCGCCCGCCCCCGGCTCCCCCGCCCCCCCCGGCCTCCCCCGCCCCCCGTCCCCCCAGCCCCCCCTCCTGCCCCCTCCTGCCCCTCCTCCCCCTCCTCCCCCCTCCCCCTCCTGCCCCCTCCTGCCCCCTCCTCCCCCTCCTCCCCCTCCTCCCCCCTCCTCCCCCCTCCTCCCCCTCCTCCCCCTCCTCCCCCCTCCTCCCCTCCTCCCCCCTCCTCCCCCCTCCTCCTCCCTCCTCCCCCTCCTCCCCCCTCCTCCCCCTCCTCTCCTCCTCCCCCTCCTCCCCCTCCTCCCCCCTCCCCCCTCCCCCCTCCTCCCCCCTCCTCCACGTTTGTTTGCCATGGCAACACTAACAATGAAAACACATGAACAGATACAAATATTCATGATGATAATCCTAATAATCATGAACAAAATGACAGTAGGAATATGATAATGACGCTGATAATTAACACACCCGGCGACACCCAGCAGGATGCCCAGGAAGAAGACCACGCCCTGCGTGTCAATGCGCGTGAGCGCGGAAGAGACTTTGATGCGGTCCTTCTCCGGCTCCTTGAAGTGGATGAAGTCGGTCAGCAGCCAGAGCACGCCCAGCCCCTGCAGCATGCCCAGGTAGGGCGGCAGACCCGTGAGCGACTTAAACACGGGCACAAAGAGCA
>RPFO01000076.1:3716419-3788919 GCA_009746045.1 Mesostigma viride
TTCATAACATCCCCCCACCCTGTAACCACTATTCTCCACCTGTATATTCTCCACGGTGACTGCTACCGCCTCTTAACATATAACGAACTGGCTGCCTGGGTCCCCAATATGCCTACTTATGCTGCCTGGGCCGCGCTAGTACAAGCCATACCCCCACGCTGGCACACACTCATGACTTCTCCCCGTGCCCCCTATAAAGCTGGTGAATGGTGCTGCTTTTGTCCATACAGCACGACCGCAACATGCTCGGGGAAGGTGATCGCAGAACTCCCCCTTGGAACCCTGCACGTTCAACTACTGGCGCCGCTGAGCGGCCACAATGGCTGTCTGGCTCAACTTACAACCGCAGTGGTGTTCCTCCCCACCCAGCTATGCCACCGGATTCGGGTTGTACCTTGGTCCCTTGAACAATCATGTGTATACCAACCCAACCCCAACCTTCCAGACGCTGCTATTATTTGGCTACATGTGGGATCAACTCGCCTGGACATGTTGTCATTGGATCCAGTGGAATTTGGCTGGGTGCTAAATCAGGGTGACAGCAGAATTGTAAAAGGCCTTTATGAGTACACGGCAGAGTGGGGCTACACAATGCTCCTGCATAAAAACCATCAATTCCACCCCGGACGGACACGCTGGGGCGCTACTGAGTGGCCTGGCCACACCTGGGTCCGCAACATCACCCTCGCCGCTGACCACCCGCTGATTGATCGCCGCGCGACCGACGTACAACACCTCTTGATGCACCGGTCCATCGGGGTCGGGGAGATCCTCCACCGGCGATTTCACCACCCTGCTACATGTTTATGTACCAACCCCACTGAAACTGTGGAACACCGATTTTTATTGTGTAACCTCCAGGGAGTTTGGACCTGGTTGATTGGTTTATGGGCAGCCTGGACATCTGAGCCTATCATACCGGTGTCTACCCGCTCAATTATCTTTGGCATCACTGGCACCCCTGGCCTTGAGCTCACCTTTTCACAACAAGCGTGGATATGGCTCCGCACATGCATGTTATATACAATCTGGACGGTGCGAAACGATGTGGTGTTCAATAGGCGCACAGTTTTCGACAAAGCTGGGGTTCTCTCACGCTTCATTTACCTATGGAACTCCGGCATGCGACGCTACTGGATGGTTGCAAATGAACAAAACAAAATCTGGGACCCTGGCGCGGACCAGGATAAGCCCAGCCCACTTGAGATCTTTCATGACCTCATGGGCAAAAACAGGATCTTTACCCACATGCCCAATGACAACCCATTAGAAGTCCAGTGGCTTCCGTGGTCTAGTAAGGCTCCGTTTTAGCCACTGACATCTTGATACCCTAGGCTTAGCAGGGATTAACTACTGGCTATATTTGGAATAAACGTACACCTATTTACCTGGAATATAGAAGTAGATGTGTCAACACACACCCTGGATGTCTTCTGGCACGTGTAACCCTCTCACGTCTTACTCATCAGTGACTCATCACTCCAATGGTATCTCCTGGCACTCTGGAGCCGCACTGCTTACTGCTCGCCTCCCCTCCCCGAAGGTCACCAGAGGTCTTCCTTGGTACTGGGCTCGTATATGGCAAGGCTTTATGGCACTTAAACCCGACCGCCTATTATTCCCCACACTACGTGAGGAAGTTGCACGCCAACCCCTCAGTATTCTTTAATGATATATACCTCAACCCCCTTAATCGCCCCTTCGGATGCTTAAGTGGCCCTAACCCCTATGAAGGCTTCATAACATCCCCCCACCCTGTAACCACTATTCTCCACCTGTATATTCTCCACGGTGACTGCTACCGCCTCTTAACATATAACGAACTGGCTGCCTGGGTCCCCAATATGCCTACTTATGCTGCCTGGGCCGCGCTAGTACAAGCCATACCCCCACGCTGGCACACACTCATGACTTCTCCCCGTGCCCCCTATAAAGCTGGTGAATGGTGCTGCTTTTGTCCATACAGCACGACCGCAACATGCTCGGGGAAGGTGATCGCAGAACTCCCCCTTGGAACCCTGCACGTTCAACTACTGGCGCCGCTGAGCGGCCACAATGGCTGTCTGGCTCAACTTACAACCGCAGTGGTGTTCCTCCCCACCCAGCTATGCCACCGGATTCGGGTTGTACCTTGGTCCCTTGAACAATCATGTGTATACCAACCCAACCCCAACCTTCCAGACGCTGCTATTATTTGGCTACATGTGGGATCAACTCGCCTGGACATGTTGTCATTGGATCCAGTGGAATTTGGCTGGGTGCTAAATCAGGGTGACAGCAGAATTGTAAAAGGCCTTTATGAGTACACGGCAGAGTGGGGCTACACAATGCTCCTGCATAAAAACCATCAATTCCACCCCGGACGGACACGCTGGGGCGCTACTGAGTGGCCTGGCCACACCTGGGTCCGCAACATCACCCTCGCCGCTGACCACCCGCTGATTGATCGCCGCGCGACCGACGTACAACACCTCTTGATGCACCGGTCCATCGGGGTCGGGGAGATCCTCCACCGGCGATTTCACCACCCTGCTACATGTTTATGTACCAACCCCACTGAAACTGTGGAACACCGATTTTTATTGTGTAACCTCCAGGGAGTTTGGACCTGGTTGATTGGTTTATGGGCAGCCTGGACATCTGAGCCTATCATACCGGTGTCTACCCGCTCAATTATCTTTGGCATCACTGGCACCCCTGGCCTTGAGCTCACCTTTTCACAACAAGCGTGGATATGGCTCCGCACATGCATGTTATATACAATCTGGACGGTGCGAAACGATGTGGTGTTCAATAGGCGCACAGTTTTCGACAAAGCTGGGGTTCTCTCACGCTTCATTTACCTATGGAACTTCGGCATGCGACGCTACTGGATGGTTGCAAATGAACAAAACAAAATCTGGGACCCTGGCGCGGACCAGGATAAGCCCAGCCCACTTGAGATCTTTCATGACCTCATGGGCAAAAACAGGATCTTTACCCACATGCCCAATGACAACCCATTAGAAGTCCAGTGGCTTCCGTGGTCTAGTAAGGCTCCGTTTTAGCCACTGACATCTTGATACCCTAGGCTTAGCAGGGATTAACTACTGGCTATATTTGGAATAAACGTACACCTATGTACCTGGAATATAGAAGTAGATGTGTCAACACACACCCTGGATGTCTTCTGGCACGTGTAACCCTCTCACGTCTTACTCATCAGTGACTCATCACTCCAATGGTATCTCCTGGCACTCTGGAGCCGCACTGCTTACTGCTCGCCTCCCCTCCCCGAAGGTCACCAGAGGTCTTCCTTGGTACTGGGCTCGTATATGGCAAGGCTTTATGGCACTTAAACCCGACCGCCTACTATTCCCCACACTACGTGAGGAAGTTGCACGCCAACCCCTCAGTATTCTTTAATGATATATACCTCAACCCCCTTAATCGCCCCTTTGGATGCTTAAGTGGCCCTAACCCCTATGAAGGCTTCATAACATCCCCCCACCCTGTAACCACTATTCTCAACCTGTATATTCTCCACGGTGACTGCTACCGCCTCTTAACATATAACGAACTGGCTGCCTGGGTCCCCAATATGCCTACTTATGCTGCATGGGCCGCGCTAGTACAAGCCATACCCCCACGCTGGCACACACTCATGACTTCTCCCCGTGCCCCCTATAAAGCTGGTAAATGGTGCTGCTTTTGTCCATACAGCACGACCGCAACATGCTCGGGGAAGGTGCTCGCAGAACTCCGCCCCCTTGGAACTGAACCCTGCACGTTCAACTACTGGCGCCGCTGAGCGGCCACAATGGCTGTCTGGCTCAACTTACAACCGCAGTGGTGTTCCTCCCCACCCAGCTATGCCACCGGATTCGGGTTGTACCTTGGTCCCCTGAACAATCATGTGTATACCAACCCAACCCCAACCTTCCAGACGCTGCTATTATTTGGCTAGCTACATGTGGGATCAACCCGCCTGGACATGTTGTCATTGGATCCAGTGGAATTTGGCTGGGTGCTAAATCAGGGTGACAGCAGAATTGTAAAAGGCCTTTACGAGTACACGGCAGAGTGGGGCTACACAATGCTCTTGCATAAAAACCATCAATTCCACCCCGGACGGACACGCTGGGGCGCTACTGAGTGGCCTGGCCACACCTGGGTCCGCAACATCACCCTCGCCGCTGACCACCCGCTGATTGATCGCCGCGCGACGGACGTACAACACCTCTTGATGCACCGGTCTATCGGGGTCGGGGAGATCCTCCACCGGCGATTTCAACACCCTGCTACATGTTTATGTACCAACCCCACTGAAACTGTGGAACACCGATTTTTATTGTGTAACCTCCAGGGAGTTTGGACCTGGTTGATTGGTTTATGGGCAGCCTGGACGTCTGAGCCTATCATACCGGTGTCTACCCGCTCAATTATCTTTGGCATCACTGGCACCCCTGGCCTTGAGCTCACCTTTTCACAACAAGCGTGGATATGGCTCCGCACATGCATGTTATATACAATATGGACGGTGCGAAACGATGTGGTGTTCAATAGGCGCACAGTTTTCGACAAAGCTGGGGTTCTCTCACGCTTCATTTACCTATGGAACTCCGGCATGCGACGCTACTGGATGGTTGCAAATGAACAAAACAAAATCTGGGACCCTGGCGCGGACCAGGATAAGCCCAGCCCACTTGAGATCTTTCATGACCTCATGGGCAAAAACAGGATCTTTACCCACATGCCCAATGACAACCCATTAGAAGTCCAGTGGCTTCCGTGGTCTAGTAAGGCTCCGTTTTAGCCACTGACATCTTGATACCCTAGGCTTAGCAAGGATTAACTACTGGCTATATTTGGCATAAACGTACACCTATTTACCTGGAATATAGAAGTCTCAAGTTACGAGTACACGGCAGAATGGGGTTATGACATTTTATATCACGAGAACCATAAGCTCCACTCTGGCCGCCCCCGATGGGGCTTTCAATGGCCTGGTTACAGTTGGTTTAAACTTATCACCCTGGCGGTCGATCACCCCTTGGTGGACCGCACACAGCGACCGACATTCAACATCTTTTACTGCACAGGGCAATCGGGGTAAACCCGACCCTCAACAGTCGGTTTCACCACGATGCGACATGCCTGTGCACCTTCCCCTCGGAAACAATTGAGCACCGCTTTCTCTACTGCCAAGTGAGCGGGGTGTGGCAATGGTTGTTTAGCGTATGGTCCGCATGGACCGCGCTACCACATTCCACATTAGCGCTATCAGTGCAGCGTTGTATCATATCATTCGGTATTGCGGGGACCCCAGGGATGAGTTGTCCGACAGTCAACTTGCCTGGGTATGGCTACGCACTAATATGCTATATGCGATCTGGACTATCCGGAACGAGACGCTTTTCAAAGTGCGGCACGAGTACACCAAAGCCGCCGTGGTGACTCAGGCGGTTTATCTTCCTCTGGAACTCGATCAGCAATGCGTCGCGCTTGGCTCTTGGCGCAAGAACACTATGTCAAAAATGTCATGCTGTGACCATGGGAGGTTGTTGATATTACATTAATAATGATGACCTCATTTACGACTTTGTCATGATGGAAATATTTTGTCAACCACCATGGCTGAAAGGTGCCATCTTCTAGAATAGTGGTGGTCAGAAAAGATGATCTGGCGTGTAGCCCAGCCACCACCTATATGGCTGGTCGGCAGGACCACGACATAATTAACTTAACATGACAGCTAGGCAACACTTAACCAGTGCTAGATGCTGCCTGCTGGCAAATCATGGTTGTACCATGGCAGACAGAATTAGGTACGCCTAGCTGACGGTCCAGGTGCCACGAATTGAATTATTGGCGCCTGTCCTATATGGGCCATGCGCCACATGACACGACATGGATTGTACTACAGTGCCGTATAGTCTGATCAGACACTCCGCAAAGGTGAAAACCTTTGCGTTCAGTGCCAGGCCGCGGAAAACGCGGAAAACGCGATCTGCAAATGAATCCGACCGGAATCGAACTGGGGACCTCTCGCACCAATTTTGCTGACTATAGGACGGACGTCTCCGGTTACCATGGCATCGCCAACTTACACCTACAGTCATCCGCAAAAGTTCTCCTGTCCGGGGAGTGATGCAAGCCTTTCGGATTTGGTACTAGATAAATCACTCGAGATCTGTGTGTAGGAGTACTACACACGTGTCTGCACGCGAGACTTGTTCAGTCTCGCACCGTGAGACGGGCTGAACACGGCTGAATCCTTCTTTTTAGTAGAAGGGGGCGTAGCCGGTACTATCGAAATCAGCCAAGCGTATATTCTGCCGTATAGTGACCAGGCACATATATATGAAAAGACTCATAACTTTCTACCTAGAGCTCAGATCAAGGTGATTCTAGTGGCAAAGTTGTAGCCAAACATGAGCTCTACGCAGTCATACTGGCGTTGTAGGTTGTTCTGACTTAACTACGGACTACCCGAACTTTATCTAGATTAGTAAGTGCTAGACTTGTCAGGCATATTGGGGCATATTCCTGACATGCCCCTTGCACCAAATGCCGTATACAAGCTCACCCCCCCTGGCAAGTAACACATGGATAGTGAGGGTAGTCGGGTATAAAGAAACCCAAGCTCTCCCCCCCTTACACGGCTAACCCGGTCATGCTGAAAGGAGAAATAGGCAAGAGTAGCAGTTGGAGCTAAGGGTCACATGGCCCCCAAGTGGCCCTGGGAGTGCGCCAGGTGAAGAACAGGGTGCCCCAGGTCACGTAGAAATACTGGGAAAAAAAAAAAAAAGGACTGGATCCAGCTCGGCCCCGTGTGTAGATGCCCCTGGAAGGGTGCCCCCCTTGGAGTAATAATCAGCAGAAATCGTGGACGTAAAAGCTGGTAATGGCAGGAGTCGCTCTGGAATCATTTATCAGGAGCTGGCGACGACCGCAGTGGGTGTGAGCAGCTACAGGCACCTAGCTGCAGTGACTACTAACCGCTGACTAGACGGCTGCGTACTGCTGGCTGGTGGCATTGATGCTGGTCTGAAGTGGCGATTTGGCTGGCAGGTACGTGCAGCTGGCTGCAACTACTACTAAGAGCTGATCAGGCTGCTGTGTGTTGCTGGCTGCTGCGACTGTGTGCTGCCATGCTGATGGGGTGCTGGTAGGTATCTGCAGCTGGTTGCAACAACTACCACAAGCGAGTCAGGCTGTGGTGTGTGGCTGACTGCTGCTACTATATCCTATCATGCTGTATGGCGCGTGCTGGGTACTGCACTACGGCTGCGTGCGGCAGTTGGCTGTCACTGGCCACTTAACTAATGACGGCTGCTGCGGCTGGCGAGCGGCATTTAAACGAGCTGTTTCCCATTGAAGAAAAGCCAAGGGTGCGAGAGGAGAACCAGGTGGATGCTGCAAGATTTCCCCGCACCGACGTGGGATGGAGCATTGTAGTTGATGCCGTTGTAGTGGTCCGTGCATAGCTGCTCATGTACGATGGTGCTTCCAAACCATGGCGACTGGCAAAAAATCTGAATAATGCTTGGCTGGAACTAGGAAAAAGAAACCCCATGTCGCCTGGAAGGTGGCCCACCGTTTAAAACATTTGTGGTCGCTTTATATAGGCGCCATCAAGCTCGTTGTATTCTCAGAAGAACAAAGGGGTCTTGGGCTTTGCAAGGCTGGTCACGGCTGGCAACCGGTAGTCACCCAGGGTAATAAAATAAAGCGTGAACCGCTGCGCCCAAGTGCCGACAATGTAGAAATCTGAATGTTTAGTGAAGCTCATGCAAGAGGTCGTTTAAGGTCGAAATTCGGAGCAAACAGGGCCTGCCGCAAGAAAATTCGTAGCCGACGCAATACTCCACGGAATGACGCCGGACTTGGTTCAATAGATGCGCAATTTGATGCTGATTCCGTGGACATGTTGAGTGGCACCAACGGATTAGAATTCCGAAAGTTCTTGCCGAAATGCTGCCCAGGCAAAAATTTGCCCGATTTGGAAAGATCACAACCCCCCTCATTCCGATGCCATGTCAAAAATGTCATGCTGTGACCATGGGAGGTTGTTGATATTACATTAATAATGATGACCTCATTTACGACTTTGTCATGATGGAAATATTTTGTCAACCACCATGGCTGAAAGGTGCCATCTTCTAGAATAGTGGTGGTCAGAAAAGATGATCTGGCGTGTAGCCCAGCCACCACCTATATGGCTGGTCGGCAGGACCACGACATAATTAACTTAACATGACAGCTAGGCAACACTTAACCAGTGCTAGATGCTGCCTGCTGGCAAATCATGGTTGTACCATGGCAGACAGAATTAGGTACGCCTAGCTGACGGTCCAGGTGCCACGAATTGAATTATTGGCGCCTGTCCTATATGGGCCATGCGCCACATGACACGACATGGATTGTACTACAGTGCCGTATAGTGACCAGGCACATATATATGAAAAGACTCATAACTTTCTACCTAGAGCTCAGATCAAGGTGATTCTAGTGGCAAAGTTGTAGCCAAACATGAGCTCTACGCAGTCATACTGGCGTTGTAGGTTGTTCTGACTTAACTACGGACTACCCGAACTTTATCTAGATTAGTAAGTGCTAGACTTGTCAGGCATATTGGGGCATATTCCTGACACACTACAAGGTGTGGGACCCCGGGCCCAACAATATTGACCGGCCTAACCCCTTGGAGCTTTTCCATGCTCTCCTGGGACGCAACAGGGTGTTTACTTGCATTACTCACGGTGACCTTACGCGCGTCACTTGGCTCCCCTGGTCACATAATAATGCTCCTTTCTAAACCTTTCACCTATCACACTACCCTCAGTGGGTAACCAGCTGGTCGATACGTGGTACCTCTTAAACTAACGATATTCTTATTGGTTAATAAAAAAAAACCATTTACCCGGAAATATAGAAGTCTCGATGTTTGGCTCTCGGTGTTTGGCTATTTGTGGCATACCTGGTGTATGGAAACAAAAAAACACCCATTTCACCTGAACTATATAGAAGTCTCGATTTTGGCTGTTGGCTCAGTCAGGAACAACTTTTTGTTTTCTACTGTTGGCTTGAGGTGTATTTTTCTCGTTTCTCGTTTTCAGGATTGGCACCAAAAAAGTGGTTTTTCATTAAAAAACAAGTTACATTGCCATTTTAAGTCACCCAGGTAAGTTTTTATGCTGAAGTTGTACGTCTCATCAAAGCACACCATATCTAGACATGCATATCTGTTTTCACACGGACCTCATGAAATCACATCATCCCATGGCACGCATTCCTGCATTCACATGTGCTGGGTTTTCTACTCCAGTTCAGACTCATCATAAGACTTGCAATCGCTGTCCACCCTAATAGGGCGTTTCTGCCGCGCCTTGTTATCGCGGTCTTGTAACACTTTCTCAATGAGGGAGTCATAATCCAAGTCATTGTTGTTACGCGGAGGGCGTCGCACCTCATCGAGGATGGCGTCCATGACTATAACAGCGCTGGCTCTATCTAATATCAACGCTGGCACGTGCAATCACATGCAGTGAGTGGTCACCCAACTTTGGCGCTACCATGATCTCAAAAGCAGACTGCGCACGGGGATAGTCCAGACCCCTTCCATAGTACACTTTCCTGCCAACCATGCACGAATTTGGTTTCCTCCTGCCAACCATGTAGACAAGTGGCCAGTCTTCATCATATGTGATAGCGTCCTAATAAGGTTTGGCTCGCGACTCATCCTAGTTGCATGATGAAGGTTGAACCAATAGACGGCTGCACTTCTGGTAAGTTTGTTACGTCGCGTAACAATCTGTGACAGTTACGGACGTAAATTAGGTCCTTTGCCTCATGCAGTCGTTCCTATAGGTTTACGTGTAGTTCGTACCCGTGGACAATGTTGATTGGAACCTTGTTATGTGCCTCGGTACCTCGGTGCATAGGTGCATTCGGCGCCGCGCCGCGTACTTTAGTAGTGGTCATTATCCTTCGTGTAGAATGTTGTTGCGGCTCTGTTCTCTACTACCTCCTCTTCCTAACCCACGTCTAACACTACCTAAGTTAGTGAGGCCGCCTCTACTTAATCCCTGTGCGAAAGACGAACGTGACGAACTGGATCTCAATGCATTAACATAAGTACGACTGTTATATGCCATAGGCCATTCAACCAAAACCCGTTTACTCCAGGGTAACGAAGGAAACACTACTGCACTGCCATGACCCTAGCTATATGTGTCAATTCATAACACACGCCGAGTACCAACACGAGGGGTAGGACGTGCATAAATGATCACCAACGGTCCAGCATGCTCGGGCCGACATGGCCCTCGCCTACAGATGCAGAGATTCACGCTGGTCCACTACATTCTACACGAAGGATAAGGACCACTACTAAAGTACGCGGCCCGGCGCCAAATGCATCCACTGCACCACGGTACCGGGACAACAGTGTCCACCGGTACAAGCTAAACGTAAACCCAGGAACGACTGAGGCGAAGGACCTAATTTACGTCCGTAACTGTAGCAGATTGTTACGCGACGTAACACCTCCCCCCCCACAAAGGTAGGGAGCCCTCTCCCTACGCACAGGGAGGAAACCAAAGGGGTAGGAATAACCTAACGCACCCAACACGAGCCCAGCACAATCGACGGACCATCCAAGGCACAAAGTAAAAACATGTTAACTCGGTTCCACCCCGAGTGGTGTAGGACTCACCAGCACCAAGCATGGTGTGAGGTTCCCCTAACTGCCTGGCACGGAGGAGGCCTTGCCGGGAGGGACGGCACTGGGCAGGACACACAGGGGAAACAATGTTAACACTAAGGACCAAGAACGACCAACCAACTAGCCAGACCATGAGGGCGACTCTATATACCGGAGGGACAACACCCTCAGGTCGGGCCTAAGGCCCACTATCTAGTTGCCATCAGTCTGGAAGGTACCGCGCGTGGCCATCAGAACAACCAAATACGCATGGTAGTGAGTCACATCATCAGCATTATCATGCCTATCTACCGTGAGGAACACATCGGCCAAAAAACGCCGTCAGGAAAGAGGCCCTGGAAGGCCCAGTAGTACCGGTGCTGGGTGAGGACCAGAGTTCAATTATACGCAATACGCGGTTATACGCGCGGGGTCCGTATAATGGATAATACGGTATAATACAGTATTATCCGGAAATTATACGCGAATACTCGATTTCATCGTTTTTGGGGTTGTTTCATGCATTTTGATATCATTTCAAGCAGTCCACATGTTTCTAACACTAAATTACACATGATACATGGGTTGCCACTGCTCAGCAGTGCTTGGGAACACTGGACGTGTAAACCGGGGTTCACGAGGAGCTAGATTACCTATGCATTATACCCTAAAAAACAACGCCAAATGAAATGGAAAGATGAAAAAAGCAAAAGAAGTAAGATGGCTATGCTTCCATGCAAGCAGGTCCTGGGCATCTCCATGTTTCTTGCATGCATGATGAGGAGCACACAAGAAGAAGGCTGACTTTGGCGAGCAAAACAAGAAATAGTGGCTAGATCTGGCCAGAAAACCACTTGTTTCGAGATGTTTTTAGCAAGAAAAAACATCGCGTTATCAAGCTTATCATATTTATAAACAATGCCAAGCACTACGTCACTGCTTTCGATGAAGCATAAGCTAATAGCAGACAAATATGGTCCAAAATCTGCATGTCGTAGTGGTATTCCCCAACCATCACAAGCCAATAATGCGTAGAGGCAGTAAAGCAACCAAAAGACAAGCAGAAAACCTCCATTACAGGTCTACGACTATTTTACAATCCACCCAACAACTTGATACAGTACAATGAACACGTGAACAGGATAGCACGTACCAGATCAAAACCGCATATTACCTTTCTTGACGGAGCCAGCATGCCCACCTGATGGACGTAGCTGCGAGCCTTTCCTGGCCATCGTCGCTTATAAATAATGTAAGGAATAACGTGAAACATCTATCCGCGTTCAAATGTAGGGGCATTTCCCGCCTATCAACAGTTAGCACATGCACGGTCGCCACCTGGTTGCTGAAACGAGGTTGCCGCATCGAGCAGAAGGTCGAGACATATCTGCGCACATCCAAACGTTGCCTGGCCAAGGATATAAGCTTTTCAAGACCTAAGGATCATGCCTACAAAATTTCAGTTGAAAATGTAAAGCGGCCATGCTCTCGTACCAGTCAGTTTTCTGTATGACTTAAATATTCGGTGCATGGCTGCCCGAGAGGCAAGGGCAGAGCACCTAAACAGCATGGAGGGTTGCCAACTTGCCATGCTACAGTGTAGCTTGCTTGTAAGATCCTTGTGTCTCACGGTCGCCAAATGTCAACAAGTGGATGGTTTCCGTAGTGTTTCTAAGTTCCCTTGCTTTCCCGCCTTGGTTCCCGCCCGAAAAATTTGGCTGCCGGACCTCGGATGAGCGCGAAAACCCCATTATACGCGCGCTCATACATGTTATTCGCCGTATTATACGTAAAAATACGCAAATCGTATAAAACGGATAAAAATTATACGCTCGACCTTGTATAACGCGTATTATACCGTATTATACCATACATTTCTTGTTTTTGGTCCATTGGAGTTCCTTCCCACCAAGAGAAACATTTATTTTACATTTTTGTGTGCTAGGCTTTATACGGACAGCCTATACCACACCTTCAAACTCAGTGCACATCATTATCAAGTTGGTTATTGTAGCACCATGCTGGGGGCCCAGCATACTCGAACACAAGGTGTTGCCCCTCTTAGCAGCGTGGGTGGGTGGGTGGGAGCTGAAAAGAGGCCTCCCTACGTCCCCTACACCACTCTAAGTACTGACTATCATTCACATTGCGCCACGCAGGCCTGCCGGCTGGCGCAGGTACAAGGTGTACTGACTGCCAATCACAGTTGCGCCACGCCTGGCGGCTGGCGCAGGTAACAAGGTCTAGTGACGTACGTTAGAAGCTACCTAGGCCTGCACTCCGGAACCACACTCAGCCTAGGCACAAAAAGGGCCGGCCGGTGCAGTTCCCTCGTGACAAGCGCTAGTCTTACGCTACCTACGGCAGGTCGGTCCCCTTTGAGCCCGTCCACGCGTCATATATAAAATGAGCGAAGCTCAGCAAATACATTTCTTGTTTTTGGTCCATTGGAGTTCCTTCCCACCAAGAGAAACATTTATTTTACATTTTTGTGTGCTAGGCTTTATACGGACAGCCTATACCACACCTTCAAACTCAGTGCACATCATTATCAAGTTGGTTATTGTAGCACCATGCTGGGGGCCCAGCATACTCGAACACAAGGTGTTGCCCCCACACCTCCTTCTTGGCCACCAAGGCTGTCGCCAACCTTGGTGCCGATTTTCTTTCCGCCCATGGCCCCCCTCCTGCACGCTGCCACGGCTGTACTGCCGCCCCCGTGTGGCCGCTACGGTTTCCCGGCGGACGCAGGGCGGCACCCATGTCGTTCCCCCCGTTAGGGGGGCGGTTTCCAGCGGCTGCTCATTAGGCCTTACGCCCCCGGACCGTCTCTCACAAGCCCAGGACCCATCACCAGCCCCACCCCCGAGGCTGGGATTTCCCGGCATTGAAACCTTTGTGGCGATAGGCCCTCTACCCTACCAAGGCCTTGGCTTGGAAACTGCTTAGCCAAGGCCCTGACCAGGGCTTGTGTTGTTGTAGGAAATTTTTTATGGCATAGATATGCCCCCCTGGCTGAACCGAACTCTTTATCGCTTTTCCTATAATGCATCATACAGGATAAAAACAAGGCGATAAAACAGCAAGAATTTCAGCCCCGCCAGGCGAACATTCTTTGCTGAAAAACTGGGCAATGATGAAGAGCGCGCTCCTCCCACCAAGATTCGCTCCAGCCCCGCATCCTCCCCGAAACTCCCGTCTGGCCACAGGCCGAAAGATCGGGTCCGCTGTCAGGCTCCTGGCAGTTATGGGCTACCCTGGCACCCCGCGCTAGCCATCTCCACGTTTAAGGCAGATTCGCCTCCACCTGTGATTCTTTCCACCCTAGCCGCTGGCCCTGGCCTGTATGGCTCCTTCCCTGACGTTGTCCGACTAAAATCGCAGCTTCCCCAGTGTCAGGAAGCCGCTTGCCGCACCCAGGGGTAGAGGGGAATCGTCAGTGGGCCCAGCGCCGGAAATCACACCATTTTACTCAAAACGTAGAGCCCCCCACCCAACAACCATTACCGTGGCCTGTAACGGTGGGTGGCGAACATAAAGAATTTTATTCCAGGCCTCTCCACGCCCGGAGAGGCCGATAGCATCGTCTTACATTCAGCGCAGCCGCCATAGCGGCCAGCCGACCTTGCCAGCAAATGCTGGGATCAAGTTGCGAAGCTGAAAAGAGGCCTCCCTACGTCCCCTACACCACTCTAAGTACTGACTATCATTCACATTGCGCCACGCAGGCCTGCCGGCTGGCGCAGGTACAAGGTGTACTGACTGCCAATCACAGTTGCGCCACGCCTGGCGGCTGGCGCAGGTAACAAGGTCTAGTGACGTACGTTAGAAGCTACCTAGGCCTGCACTCCGGAACCACACTCAGCCTAGGCACAAAAAGGGCCGGCCGGTGCAGTTCCCTCGTGACAAGCGCTAGTCTTACGCTACCTACGGCAGGTCGGTCCCCTTTGAGCCCGTCCACGCGTCATATATAAAATGAGCGAAGCTCAGCAAGTATAATACGCCGTATAATTGAACATTGCCGGTGGGGCTCGCGCCCCCCCTCCGCCGCTTCACCCCGAGACGGCCGCCCGCCTCGGGGTTGCCGGACCCCCGCCGCCACCAGCGCCCCCCTCCTCGGCCGCGGACTACCAAGTCCCGGCCTTGCAGGAGGGCTGCTGTTGCATCCCAAGGCAACAATACTGTAGCATGATAAAGTGATCAACGTGTGACAGTCCGCCGCTGGAAGCGGACAAAACGGACAAGTATTTTTAGAGTTAGCTGGTGCCGATCGGAGGGGACCGGCCCGGTCACTGTCCGTTTGGTGTGGTAGAAGTATAGTCGTGGCACACTATTTTGTACACTTCTGAGCCGACCAAGAGTCGTCAGATATTTTGTGTGTGTGCCAAACGACCCTAAGTGTGTGATCTATGTTTGTTCAGGGCCGGTTGGCCCGGTGTCTCATCAAGTTTCGTTTAAGTGGCCAGCCGGAGCGGCTGCTTAGGTTTTAGCGGACAAGTGTTCGAAGCGCGTCATTGGTGAATTACTTGGGAACTTGGGTTTCCCCGCGAAACTCCAACCGCACGTTCAGATTTCCAAATCTCAAGTAAAGTTCGGCGCAACTTTCTGAACGGGGGCAGTTGACGAGCAGCATTCCTCCGGACGAATGAATTGCGTTCCATACTTGCGCAAAATTTTGAAAGGTAGCTTGCGTGCAGCCCTACTAAAATTTGCGCGGACGTTCAGATTTCCAAATCTCGGGTAAATTTCGGCGGAACTTTCTGAACGGGGGTAGTTGGCGGGCAGCGTTCCTCCAGACGAATGAAATGCGTTCCATACTAGCGCAAAATTTTGAAAGGTAGCTTGCGTGCAGCCCTACTAAAATTTGCGCAACGTGTGGGAGTGAAAATTCGTAACGGAAACTTTTTGGTAGTTGCCGTCACTTCATTTTGCGCGAGTGTTGGGCTGAAAATTCGTAACGGAAACTTTTTGGTAGTTGGCGTCACTTCCTTTGGTTCGACTGAAAATTCGCTGAAATTCGCTGAATTCGTACCGTAGCCTAATTTTTAGTACCTCGATGTGACGGGGCACCTAAAAATTTGCCCACAAGTACACTTGGCAGCGCGCTCACTGGGAAAAATTGTACAGCCGCTCCGGCGGGCCACTTGAACGAATTGTAATGTGTTCGTGTGGTCAAGAGACAAGTTGTAGCGCGTGGCGGCGACGCACGCCACGCGGTTGTCAAAGTATATGGATGGGGAAGGTGGCCCAACCTTCCCACGCGTTCATGCTTCCTGAGCCTGCGTCATCCATTTAGTTCTTCCCCCTCTTGTCCCGATTATAGTTGGCCCCGGACCCGTTTATTATTAATGAAATAAAGACGTTGGCACGCGAGATTTCCAAGTTGCAACCCATTGTCCAACGGGTTAAAGATTCTTTCCTGATACCTTGATCAGGACCCGGCCCGGGTCTGATCACAGGTCCGGACTCGGGGTTCTTTGAACGGAGTTTCTTCTATACGTGAATGCGGGAACAAGGGGCCGCTGGATGAGCGGCTTATAGGTCGTAGTGTTTACTCGTAGCTGTTTGGCTAGAGCTTTTGTGATTAGTAGATGCAATATAGTGCATGGTTGAAAAATGAATTAAATAAAATGTGCGTTCCGCGCTTGGGTTGATTATACCCGGGCGGAACGGGGCGTGAGGTGCAGTGCCCCTGAAAAGAACAACCTACGCATTATTTAATACTAGCCGTGCAGATTCGGGATATTCTACCCCCGGTCTGTACGGTTAGCGTCTTACTAGCATCCACTAAACATAAGGGTTTAATGACGTCAGTTAGCTAGGGATAAGGGAGGTTTTGCGACTAAAAGCCGCTCTGGCTGTTTTTGTCGGCCTCTTTCTTTGCTCGTTGTCGTTGCGGCGGCAGCCGCAGCTATGGGTGCTGCGGAGCAAAATCCCAAAAGCACTGGTTGCACTGGCCACTTGGCCAGTGGTGAGACTTCCAGTTGTTAACCGGCCAGGCGTAGTTCCTCGCTCGGTTAACTAAAAGAAAAGGAAATGATTACCTCCGGTCCGCACCTTTTCCCCAGCTTGGGGTCTTTGGTGGGCCGGATGCCGTGACAGGTGCTCAACTGTCGCTTGGTCGGCCCAGTGCGCGAGCTGGTGCTCCGTACCTGGGGATGCTTGCACCCCGGGTTGGAGCCGGATGGCTGGCACTGGCGACCCGTGTCTCGGTCCGCGGCCTGCGGCTTTTTCTTCGGAAATTGCTGCTGGCCAGCAAACTTTGCAATTGCCTTCCGCCGAGGGGGGGTGGTTGGGGCTGGGGACGGCGATGGGAAAAGCGCCTAAGCTAGAAATTTTTTCCCCACGCATAGAAACCTCGGGGGGAATGCGGTCTTGGCTGAACGGACTCTCGTTCAGCCAGGTGCCTGGGGCTGTGGCCTCGGGCATCCGGGCTGGCGGGGCCTGGGCGAGGTCCACGTTTTTTCTCGAAGCACCCCGGGTCTATGGGGAGACGGCCATAGCGGTACCGACTCGGGGCCCCGAGAGGGGTCATGATAGGCTGGCCGTGCGCAATCGCAGTGCAAATGCGCTGGGCCTTTTTGGGCCTGGCCATGCATCCACAGCCGCCGGGCACACGCCTCCCGATGTGGGGGGGCTCCCGTTTTGCGGCAGGGCGGTCACTTGTGACAACGAGCAAGGTGGAGTGCGGCTTCAAGGGAAAGCCAGGGCGGGGGTGATTGGGCAACGTACTTCATGAAGGGCCTTGAACGGCGTGCCTCCGGGCATGTCAATTAGTGTCACATGTATGCTTCCACTTATTGTTTTAATGAAGATGCTGGTTTTTGTGGGAGCTACGTGGGACATGAATCGGGGTTCTTTGAACGGAGTTTCTTCTATACGTGAATGCGGGAACAAGGGGCCGCTGGATGAGCGGCTTATAGGTCGTAGTGTTTACTCGTAGCTGTTTGGCTAGAGCTTTTGTGATTAGTAGATGCAATATAGTGCATGGTTGAAAAATGAATTAAATAAAATGTGCGTTCCGCGCTTGGGTTGATTATACCCGGGCGGAACGGGGCGTGAGGTGCAGTGCCCCTGAAAAGAACAACCTACGCATTATTTAATACTAGCCGTGCAGATTCGGGATATTCTACCCCCGGTCTGTACGGTTAGCGTCTTACTAGCATCCACTAAACATAAGGGTTTAATGACGTCAGTTAGCTAGGGATAAGGGAGGTTTTGCGACTAAAAGCCGCTCTGGCTGGTTTTGTCGGCCTCTTTCTTTGCTCCCCACCCACCCACCCGTGTCTTGGTTGCCTCTAGGGCAACGTACTTCATGAAGGGCCTTGAACGGCGTGCCTCCGGGCATGTCAATTAGTGTCACATGTATGCTTCCACTTATTGTTTTAATGAAGATGCTGGTTTTTGTGGGAGCTACGTGGGACATGAAGTAACATTGGACTCGGAGGAGCGCCCGTGCTGGACTGCTCAGGGCTGCAACGGCCAAACGCGCCGCATTGAAGTCATTAATTTCATTATTCAATATTCGGTTGTCAGCCGAACTGCCGAAGTCAACGAATCGGGCAAGCTACAAGGTACGCCTAGCCCACTGAGTTGGATCCCAAGTGCTGCTTCCTAGAGAGGATTCCTAGAGAGGACACCGGATACTCAGTAAAATTTGGCAGATCGAAGCCTTGCAAGCTTCTGTCTTAATACTAAGTGCTAACGTAGTAAATCGAAATCAGATTGCCCCGTTTTTGGAATCTTGTTACGAACCTTTTTGCAGTTTTTCCCTTCACGAACCTTTTTGCAGTCTTTTAACGAACCTTTTTGCAGTCTTTTGACGAACCTTTTTGCAGTCTTTTGACGAACCTTTTTGCAAGTCTTTTAACGAATCTTTTTAGACTCTTTTGCCCTGTAAAGGCGCAGCATCTGGACCGGACTTGGCAAATTCTAGTGGAAAATTGGTCGTATCACCTCGGTAGCATTACGGTTAATGGAAGGGCAGGCCCTGCCCGAAATTAGACGATTTCTTTAGGTTTTAATCGCCCTTTCCTTTCGAAAACGAATTAGCAAGTGTAGGGGAGACCCTTCCCTTGCTTGGCCGTAGTTGGAATCGCTCAAATTGGTGGAATATTGCTTGTTTTTGACCCAGTAAAGCGGAGAGACTTGAGTCGTCAAATTAGAACCACATTGTGTGAACTGGATTGAATTCACGCATTGCTAGTGTCCCTACTGCGAGTCTAGTGCTTAGGAATATTGTAGGAATGATGTCTTGCCCTGGCATGCGCAGTTAGGACCTGTTTGTGTGATTTTGTCTCCATTTTCACACGAGACGGCTACGAGCCAGGACGCCAAGGGTCGCCAGCATTGTTTTCTGCTTTTCGTCCATTGGTGAAGGGCCCAAGTGGTGAAGGGCCCAAGACGGCGACGACCCAGCCACGGCTTCAAGGAGGCCAGCATTCCCCCACTGTACAGGGGAAATGCTGCCGAAATTTCACTAAAAACAGGTGGTAATTGTGCTGTGGGTTACGGCCGGTTAGTATCACCCCGTTAACCGAGTGGTGTGCATGCTTGCGCTGCTTGTTTGAAACAGGCCTTTGCTACTACCCCCTGAGAAAAACCTACCCACCCTGCACACGGTCCCCCTCTGGCCCTTTCAGTTACCAAGGTATGTGCTTATGAGTAGGCTGTCATTAGTAATATGGTATCATAATGCGTGTGCCCCAATCTGCTAGCTCTTCCCAATCCTCTGCATCCCATAGTAAGAAACGAGTACCCCGTGATCTTAGTTCCATTTGGCGTCCCAGCGGTACAGGTAGTAACTACCCCTTCTATGCTGTAATCACCCCTACGTTTGCAGGCATAGTACTTAGTTGGGTTACAGCCAGTAACATAACCTCAGGGATCCCACAGTGTGAATACCCAGGGTTCCACTCATTGGATGCAGCATATGAATACCTTATAGATAACTTGCGTGCCCCAGAAGGACTCCATAGACGTGGGCACCCGGTCACCAACCCTACTCGCCGTGCTCGATGTACCCCTGTCATTCCGTCTCCTGAACCGTGTCCCTCTCCTGCCTTGTCACAAGTCACTAGACAAGTAGGACAATCGTCCCAGCCGTTTACGACATCTAGTTAGGGAGTACAAGGGTGACGCGTGCCAGTAGTCACCCCCGCCTCGTATTGGGTGGTTAGCAGTACTGATAGAGGGAAAATAAACAGGCCATGATAAGGATACAGGCGGTAGACCCGAGTAGTGTTGCTTAATTAAATCATGTTTTATTGTTTCTAATTTGTTTTGGCCTACTTCTTTCTTAGAGGCCTAAAATCATCAAGTCACTGACCCCAGTGGGCTTGATTTTTATTTCGTGTCGCTATTGCACCCCCAAAATGGTATCCCAGCATGGGGGTCCCCTTTCCTCGTAAGGGATTATCCCCAAAGGAAATCGACATTCTAACACTGGAAAACGCCTACCCTGGCGAGAAAGCTCGCGAGTTAACGGCCCGGTACCGCGCGGCTGTCAAGCTCATCCGCAAACGAGTGCACGGCTACGGCGAGTCGTATCATCAGACCGCCCACGCCCATCTAGTTTACCGCGCACTGTTCTCCCACGAGGACGACGCAAGCCTTCCTCCATTTGTGGAACCCGCGGCCCCTGACGTCCTCGCGTCACTCGTACTCCCAAAGTCACGCCCGGCCGGCCCGCGGCCTCGGCGTACGGCCATCCGCACAATTGGCGGCGGGTACCTCCTCTGTAGTATCTGGGTCATTCAAGCCATCGCGCGCGCCGCACGCCTGGAGCCTGCCCCAACTAGTGACTTTACTGTTTTCGGCGGCGAGGAGTACGTGCACCGTACCTCAGACGGTCCCATGACGGACCCCGTAAATATCGAGGGCTAGATAACGTCTTGACCGTTCTTCCTTCTATATAGCGGCACTAGTGAGACCCCTTGTGTTTAATTCAATAACTATTAGTAATTAAATTCTTGCGTGCATAAACAAATGGCCGATCATAGTCAACATCAGCCTAGGCAGGCAGGAGTAGACAATGCAGACGCTGTGAGTCAGCGTACCCGGTCCCATCAGGCCGGCCAACCCCAGGCACGGCCCCCTCAGCCTGTCCCTGCACCGGCTGCTATAGTGTAGTCCCACCCGAGACCGCTCCTATTAATGACAGGACAGCAAACCAATCCCCTGCGGCTACCGAGCCCACTCTACACCTTACCCCTGATCAGCCCCAGGTAGCTATCCCTCGCACCTCTCCGGTTGGTCGCGGGCGTGGTGGTGGCAGTGCTAGCCCACAAACCCAGTTACATGTTGGGCGAATTGTCGGCCAATATCCTGTCGCATCAGTAGCCCCTCGTGCTAGCCTGCGCCCGGGATTGCGTGCTCACCCACCGTCATCTGTGCGTCTGTCCGCCCCCATCGGTGGGCGGGTAGCACGTCCCGCTATTCCTCGTACAGAGGCCATATCTGAGCTGGCCAATGGGCCCTATTCCATGCATGGCCCACACTCACACTCGCGTAGCCGACATTGAGGCTAACGCTGATTTCAGTACCATGCATCCCTCAGATCCCTTGTACGACCATCAATTCTATTATGAGACACACTCTGCTCGCCCTCGGTCACGCATGGCTACCCGAGGCGCCCGTTCTGCGCCTGGTATTTGTTACGTCGCGTAACAATTCGTTGTAGTTACGGACGTAAATTAGGTCCTTGGCCTCGGTTGTTCCTAGGTTACGTGCAGTTCTAGTTTGGACATGATTGTCCCCGTAACAGTACTGTGGTATATTGGGTGCCTTTGGGCGCCGCGCCGCGTACTATATTAGTGGTCCTTATCCTTTTGTAGAATGTAGTGGACCGGCGTGCATCTGTGCACCTGCCTGTGTTTCTGTGGTTCTGCAGGCGAGGGCCAGGTCGGCCCGAGCCTGTTGGACCGTTGGTGACCATTTATGCACGTTCCACTCCTTGTGTGGTCACTCGGCGTGTGTTAAATGAATTAACACATATAGGCTTGGGTCACGGCAGTTTAGTTGTGTTTCCTTCCTCTTTTCCTGGAGTAAACGGGTTTGATTAAATGGCCTATGGCATATTACAGTAGTACATATGTAAATGCATTGAGATCTGGTTCGTCTCGGTCGTCTTTCGCTAGGGGTGTAAATAGAAGCGGCCTCACTAGTTTAGGTAGTATCAGGACCGGTAGAGGTAGAGGTGGCGGCCGAGGCTTGCGGCGTAACAATGGACTCGGAGGTAGTTTAGATAGAGAGCGAGACGACGATCCTTTGCAACATACGTCATTGAATCAACCCTTCCGCGGCTGGGAAAATGAAGACGACACCTACTTGACAGGTAATGGGCGGGTCGCCTGCGAGCTGGGGGGGTAGTGCTGCCTGATTCAGGACACGCCCTGCCTAGAAGATAGACCTGCTCGAAGCGGAAAATCCTTTTCTAGATAGTTCCTTTTCCTCGTCTTGTTTTCCTTAGAAAAGTGGTTCACTGTCGTAGATAGGTGATGTTTTCGGTTCGGTGTTAGTGAGACGATTAGCGTCTGGGTAGGTTCCACCTTTTCCTTCGTGCTGCTGTACATTAGACGGCCGCACTCGCAGAAAGTCACTGGGTCGCTGACTTTAGGACTACGAGCGCTGGACCATTGCCGCCCTCGTCATTTCGGTGATCCAGATAACCCAGCTAAGTCGACTCCTACCCCTTCCACTCCTATCGTGACTACTCAAGAACAACAAGGTGCGTTACCATGAGCCAACGGCGATCTTTTACTGCTCCTTCCCATTCTTCTAGCGATAATAGTCTAGCTAAATATTACGTAGTGATTACGCCTCAATGGTCCTCCATTTTCCTTTCTTGGTCCGACGCTAGGAAGATCGTTCAGAATCGTGTATACAACGTAATTAGGTACAAGAAATTTATGTCCTTCGAAGAAGCTCAGCAGTTCCTTATAGATCATAGCCAAACAGATTTAGGCCTTCATGTACGCCCTATTCCTCATGGTCGTCCTCCTGTAGAAGCTCTAGTCTTTGCTACCCCTCCTTCTTCTCCCCCTAAACGGGCTGCATCTGCATCTGCTTCAGATACTCCTCTCACTTTGGAGTTTGGTTCCCTATCCATTACTGTTGTTAAAAAGGATTGATTTTAATTTTGTTCCTGCTGCATACCTTCAAGGTTTTTCCTTTTTCCTTTGTTGCTTTCTTCTAGATTCCTATTCCTTTACGTAATTAAAGATGGATCCAGTGGGTGGAGATATGTCGCCTATACCTACCAATAATAATAATAATACTACTACTAATAACACTAACAATAACAATACTCGTGGTAACCGACGGGACTCCTTGGAAACGGTACACCATCTCACCCCTCAAGGTATTCTGCGTACCTCACCTCCTTCTCCTGTTGCTGGTGGTCGCCGTCGTCCCTCAATTACCCCACCTACCTATGAACAACGTATTTCCCAAGTCAGATTTAGTGATGAACCTTCTTTTGTTGTGAACCAGGCCCCTGCCCCTTCTGCAACCTTGGCTCACCCCTCCAGCAGGTCCTCACACACTAACAATGCTTCTAGGCCTCCTTCCCACCCTGTGCCTTCAATGCCTGCTATTAACACGGGTCGTACCTCGGCCCCTGTCGGCCCTTCTGGGCGCCCTAGTGCAGTTCCCTTTTACCCACCTGCTTCCTGGTCCTACCCTGAGACGGCCTATGAGGCTGCCCAGGTCCCTACCCGTGTGGCTGATTTAGAAGTTAATAATGATTTCAGTACCATGCCCCTAGATGATAGGAATTATGATCATTTTGCCTATTCCTCTCTTCGTGAGCAATATACTGTTCCCTTCTCCTATGGGCACCATCCTGAAACGGTGGCTCCCTCTAGACCCCTACCCAAGACTTTTCCTATCCCTTCCTTCTATCCCGCTTATGTAGCAGTGGAAGATAGTGGCCCTATGGGAAAAACTGATTCTTCTAATCCCCCTAAGCCTCCTGCTCTTCCCCTCTTTGCCAACCTTCCTAAGCTGGATGTCAAGTCTTCCCCTCAACAGTTTTTCACTTTCATTATGTTGCTCACCCAGAACACAGAGTCCTGGCAGAACCACAATAGGTGGCGCCTCTCTGATGCTGTACTAGTTCCTCATTATCTTACTACCTGCATTACTCCTGAACTTGCTAACCTCATCCAGTGTGAGTCTCTTGCCTCTCATGCCTACCCAAACTCTGTAGCAGAATTGTTCAAGCGTTTAGAGAACCATTTAGTCCCTCCCGATGCAGATTGGCAGGATAGATTATCCTTTGGCACCTTGCAGCAGGGTACCAAGTCCTTCAAAGAATATATGAAAGAGTTTGATGCCCAGATGGTACGAATTAGGGATTTGTCGGGCGCAGAAGTACGTGCCCGCTTCCTTCAGGGCCTCAGTAGACCCTTATTGCGTGAAGTCAAGCGCCAGTTCTCTGCCTACCGTTTTACTGACCTGCCCCTCAAGCATGTGCGCCAGCATCTTTTACGAGTAGCAGATTTCTTCTCCACGCCTTCTCTTCCTACCCGTTCCCGTATTAATAATATTAGCCTTACCCCTGAGGAGGAGAACTCCTATGTAGAAGAATTAGATATCTGTGTGACTGACCTTTCAGCTCTGGATGTCTCTCATATCACCTGCTATCATTGTAAGGAAGTAGGTCATCTTAAACGTGAGTGCCCCAAGTTCCTTTCGGGTGCTCCCCCTCATCCCGACGCTCGCCCTCCTCGTACCCCTCAGCGTGCTCCTATTCGTCCCACTTCAGGACGCATTCCTTCAGCTACCCCTAGTAGGCTGAATGCTGTGCAGACAGGATCCCCAGGGTTCCCCTATGATAATCAGGCTCCCGCACCCTCTTCAATCCCTCGTGACCCTCCAGCAGTGGCTTTTCCGCCAGGGTCTTCTTCGGGGTTAGTTCCTATGGATTTGGGGGGGAGGGGGAACAGTAGGCCTGTCAGCCGGGGGTAACCTGGACAGGTCCTTAGATAGTACCCCAGATAAAATTTTTGCCTGTTTTTATAACCTCTGTAGGAGCTGAATCTTCCCTACCACTACGTGTGCGTCCTCTTATGTTCTTGAATGGTGGTTTAACCGTCCCTCACACTGTTGTAGACCCTTCCTGCATGCTGATGAACTCTTGAATGTCTCTGTGTTGGTAGATAGCGGTGCGGCTAGCTCCTTTGTGAGCGAGGCCCTAGTTAGGCGTTTAGGACTAGTCCCTACCCCTCACACCAAACCCGTCACTGTTCATTATGCTGATGGTCGCACCAGTCATTCCCCGGGTACGGTGTCCCTTCCCATGGTCATACAAGGACGTACTGTCAACCTGACGGCCACTATAGGCCCTATCACTACCGCTGATGTATTACTAGGATTAGATTGGCACCAGGATAATAAGATTACTATTAATTATGATACCATGGTCATTTGGTTTCCAGATAGCTCTTACTGGGTACCAGAACGTCATTATAGATTAGAAAATTTATCCTTGGTAGATATTACTCCTCCTACACCTGTTGATCCTCCTGTGAGACCTATACCTGAAGTATTAATGTCCAATGACGAATTGCGATCTGAACTAAAGGAATATGGATACCTATTATGTATGTTCCTTCAGTTAGAAGTACAGGAGATACCTATCACTAATAATAGTGTGGATATAGATGTAAATACAGTGGATACAATAGGAGTGGGATTTACTGAAAATGAAATAGTCAGATACATGGCTGTGATAGATTCCTCAAAAGTATTTGAAGAAAAGACTCCTTCTTATCCTCCTCCTCGTTCTGTTTTACACCGTGTAGTTATCAAGGACGGTGCAGTTCCTACGCACTCTCCGATGTATAGAATGGGCCCTACAGAATTAAAGGAACTAAAACAGATTTTAGTGTCATTATTAGAAGCAGGATTGATAGAGCCTAGTAACTCCCCCTACTCAGCTGGTGTCCTGTTAGTTCCTAAGCCAAATGGCAAGTTTCGCCTAGTTACTGATTATAGGAAGTTGAATGATATTACTGTGAAGTCTAAATACCCTCTACCTCGTATTGATGATATATTTAATAAGGTTAAAGGTTCCACTTGTTTCACAGTACTGGATTGTGCGGATGGTTTTTGGCAGTTGCGGATAGCTCCTGAGGATTGCCATAAAACCGCCTTTGCTACCCCTTTTGGTCATTACCAGTTTAGAGTAGCGGCTATGGGACTCTGTAACTCGCCTGCCTCTTTTCAAATGTTAATGAATGAAGTGCTTAGACCTGTTATGGGAAATTCTCACCTTCCTCAGGTGTCCTCTGATCTAAAGGATCCTTCCTTCTCCTCTGTTTCTTTATCTGAGCATGACCGTTCTTGTGCTCAAGCTTACTTAGATGATATTCTTATTTACTCTCCTGATTTTGAAACGCACCTACGTGATTTAAAGAAAGTATTAGAAATAATGGCTGAAAATTCTTTGTGGGCGCGCCGTGCTAAAGTTCGCTCGGGTAGGAGTGTCCCATTTTTAGGGCACGTTCTGTCAGATGCCGGGGTCGCTACCGACCCGGATAAAACTAAGTCAATTCAGGAATGGCCTACTCCTACCGACGTTAAAGGTGTACGTAGTTTCCTAGGAATTGCTTCTTACTATAGGCGTTTTATCCCGCGTTTCGCAACTATAGCAGCCCCTATTAATCATTTATTAAAGAAGGATATCCCCTTTGTTTGGAGTAGTGAATGTCAGTCGGCTTTTCAGTGCCTAAAATCCCTACTCCTTTCCCCTCCTGTACTCATCCTACCGGATACTACTAAACCCTTTGTTGTGGCTACAGATGCTAGTAAAGTAGCTATAGGTGGGTCCTTCTCCAGGATCAGGGTCAGGGCTTACAGCCAATTGAGTATATCTCTAGGACAATGCTCCCTGCGGAGCGTAACTATCCCGTACACCAGCAGGAACTCTTAGCTGTGGTGTATTGTTGCCACGCGTGGCAGCACTTCCTTAAAGGTGCTCAATTTGATGTCTGCCTGAATGAACCCTGTGAGCTAGATCCTTATAGATTAGTTATCCAAACGGATCATCGTCCCCTTACCCATCTTCTCTCCCAACCCAACCTTACCCCTCGGCAAGCGCGCTGGATGGAATTTTTAGCACAGTTTTCCCCTTTTAAACTTCAGTATGTCAAGGGTGTAGATAACATAGTACCAGATGCACTCTCTCGTCGTGCAGACTATTCCTTTTTCGAGGACCTTGATGTTCTCAATACTACTCTAGTTCCTACTACTATGGGTGTAACCCCTTATGGTGAACTACCTGATGATGAATCCTATGCCTACCTCTTTCATACAGCTGTTCGCATGCCTGATCTCCTTTCTCACGTAGGACTCTCTCTCCCGTGTGAGGCCCTTCCCGTGGCCTCGGTGGGGGGGAGGGGAAAAATAAAATTTCTATACCGCTTAGCCATATAGCGACTAGGTCAGGAAAGTCTTATGAAAACGTAGTCCCTCTAGGACCTCCCCTTCTCTTTGGCAAGGCGGTAGGAGATCTCTTTAAACCTGTTCTGGATACCTCTGTAGCGATGCCTACCTCTGATCTTGAACGCCTTATTAGTAGATTTACGGCCACTGAGCCGGAAGCATTAGCTGCCATTGCTGCACATCCCCAACAATTAGGCAAGCACCCTTGTAAATTTGTAGGTGGGTTTTTATATGTGCAGATAGCAGATTCTCCCCCTCAATGGCGCCTGTATGTCCCTCCTATCTGTCGCTCCTCCTTGCTCTTTGAGTTGCATGACTTAGCTGCTCATCAGGGTGGTAAACGGGTACGGGACCTAGTAGCCCGCTCTTATTACTGGCCTTCCCTTTATAAGGATGTAGATGAGTATGTTAGAACCTGTCAATCTTGCCAGGAAATGAAACCCAATAATGTAGGACAGATAGCAGAACCTAGGACCTTGCCTGACCCATCATGCCTTGGGATTCTATCATGATGGATTTTGTAGGACCTTTTAGAAAGAATGATAGGGGCAATGCCCAAATCCTTGTGTTCATAGATCGTTTTACTCGTATGTGCCATCTTGTGCCGTGTCCTTTAGAACTCACCGCACGTGATTGCGCACGCCTATACCTCAATAATGTATATAGATATCATGGTTTGAGTAGGCAGTTTATTAGTGATAAGGATAAATTATTTACCTCAGATTTTTGGCAGCAGTTTTTCGCTGCCATCGGTACCAAGGTTACCTACGGTACTGCCTACCACTCCTCCTCCTCTCATTTAGTAGAGCGTCTTAATAGGGTAGTAGAAGAAGCGCTTAGGCACTATGTTAATGGCTCGGGTAGTGATTGGGAGGATTATTTATGTTTGGTAGAGTTCTCCCTCAACAATTGTCCCCAAGCTGCGCATGGATATACGCCCTTCTTCTTAGATACTGGTAGACAGCCCCTTACCCCTACCTCTCTCTTAGCTAGTCCTCTCGGGACAAGGATGATGTGTCCCGAGATACTGTAGAAGGTGTACAGTCCTTACTAGATAGAATGAAAACTGCTCATGACCACGCGATCTCAGGGTACCAAAAAGCTCAGGCTAAGTACCTTGCTAGGTTGCGTGCCTCCTTAGATAGACGAGCACCTGAGATAGAAATAGGAGATCTAGTATTAGTAGAAGGCCCCCGTGTTGGCCGTTTTGCTCATAAGTTTGAAGCAGAACTGAAGGTCAAACTTAGGCCCGCCTTCTTAGGACCCTTCCATGTGTTGTCTAGGGTAGGAAATTTCTTATATAAAGTCGATATCCCTACCTCTTGGCAAACGCATTCAAACACCTTCCATAGGAGCCAGCTTAAACTGTACCATCCTAGTACGTTCGCTGGCAGGGAGTTAGCGCCTGCCCCTTTAGAGCATAACCCTGACACTGGGGAAGTAGAAGACGAAGTAGAAAGCATCGTGGCCCATAGAGATATCAAAAAGGGCCGCGGTACCCAGCGTCAGTATAAAGTGAAGTGGATGTATGCTCGTAGTGAAGTAGATAAGGTTTGGTATACGGAGAGTGAGCTAGATGGGTGTAGTCGCCTGCTGCAGGAATATAAAACCCTGCATAAGCTCTAGTTGTAGACCTTCTCCTCTCTTATGTTATGTCTGCTGTCGACGGATGGTTGGTTGTCCCCTCCCCTCCGCAGCCGTCATGTCAGAGCCTACCCCTCCGGCTGAGAGCTCGCTGCCGTCCCCGCCCCCACCGGACCCTGAGCTGTATTTCGAGGCCCTTCCGGGCCGCTGGGTGTCGCGATCAAGTTACCCGGGTGGCG
The DNA here is from genome assembly GCA_009746045.1 of Mesostigma viride. Lineage (NCBI taxonomy): Eukaryota > Viridiplantae > Streptophyta > Mesostigmatophyceae > Mesostigmatales > Mesostigmataceae > Mesostigma > Mesostigma viride. The sequence goes on from RPFO01000076.1 coordinate 3,745,379, forward strand.
TTGTGCAGCCGGCCCTTCAGGCCCAACATGCGAGCTTAGTCAGGGCGGCCCTCTTCGGGGTCACGTGGTATGGTCCTTCCCCTGATGAGCCGCACCAGCTTGTCCTGCACGGGTTCGACGATGCCGGACACTGTTTGTTGGGGTGTGGTTCCAGCTGTCCCGCCCTGGGACAGATAGATGCGGTTCTCCGGTGCTGCCGTGTGTTCTCCTACCTCTCTACCCTGTGGGCCGTACCTGCCTACGGGAGGTGTTCCCTTGGCTTCCGGCTGAGGGTGATGCTGAGGTAGATGAGAACCCCTGTGACCTTTTACGGGCCGTAGAATTCATGGAGATAGCTGATCAGTCGGCGGAACTAGCGGTTAGTGGTCCTGCCCCTTCGGGCGCCCCAGCCGAGGTACATTATACGCCAGATTATTCTGCCTCGAGCGCTGCGTCCGCCTCCTCGGCGTCTGTTCCTCCCTCTCCGGTCCCGTCGTCCCCTCGGTCGACCCGGGATGTTGCAGTAGAGCCTACCCCTTCGGGTTTGCCTGATCCTCTTTCGGCGACGGTCTCGGCTATGCAGGCTCAGATCCAGTCCCTGACCACGGCGTTCGGGGCCTTCCTGGCGGCCCAAGCGCAGACTCCGGCCACGCCAGGTGGGGTGTCTGTGGTGTCCGCGCCCCCTACCCCTTTGGTTGCTTCGGCACCTGTGGTTTCGCCGGCGCCCCCTACCCCTTCGGTTGCTGCGGCTCCGACACCTCCGGTTGCCTCCGTGCCTGCGGCCGACGTTCCCGCGCCTCGGCGCGAGTCTTCAGCCCCTTCGGCTGTGCCCGCCGTCGCCCCCTCTGGGCCGTCCGCTGCGCCCTCACAGCCAGTTCGTGGTTTCTTCAGCGACACGGGCGATCATCCCAGGCTTTGGGAGGGTGGTCCCCCGCAGAGGATCCCGGTGCCCGACTGGAGCTTGGATGGTAACCAATCTTATGCCGGGCTGCCTGTCCCTACGGGCCCTATCTTCAATATGTGGCCTGAGGGTGCACCGGCAACGGAGACCGGCGCGCCTGCGTCGATGGCGGGTCCGTCACGGCCCTCTCTGGCTTCGGGTCCGGCGCGACCTCCTGTTTTACCAGTGCCCCCTGCGTCGGTGTCGGCTCCTGCCCCTGCGTCGGCCCCTGCTTCGGTCCCTGCTCCTTCGGCCTCGCGGTCATTGGCCGCGGTTGTTCGGTCCACCGGTCAGGATCCTCGCGTCACCCGCGCTGCCGATTCCCTCCGGGAGTTGTCCCAGGGTGATCGGGACAGGGCCCCTTCTGTGGTGCATGCGACGCCGGAGTCGCGCGACACGCCCATTCCTGGGTATGGTATGTCCGCACTCGCCTGCCGACAGTGTGACCTGCCGCGCGCCTCTGCTGAGCTTGCCATCTCCCCATGTCCTACGGGTTCTCCCAGGTGTGTCGGGCGCCCCGGGATCGTGGCCTACCCATTGAGACTGATCGGCCTCCCTTCGACATGGTTATTTTAGCTGATCCGGTGTTCGAGGGTGAGATCCTGGTCCGGCGCGTTCTGTATCGCTGGGCTAGGCGCCACAACGACTTGGACACCTACGGTGGGTTCCAGTGGGCTTACCCTCCACCTCTGGGCATTATGGCTTCGGATGCCCTTACAGTAGAGTTTCCTGCGGTGCCGGGTGCGGCGTACACTACGGTCCTCCAGCCCATCCTTGAGTGGGATGCCCGTCGCCCGGCGCCTATCCCGGGCCAGGGTCTAGACTCCCGTGGTCACCCTCCTCCTCGGGCCAGCGACTACCTAGAGACATTCGGGTCGCGACAGTGTGTTCGTCGGTGGCGCTCCCGCGAGGTTCGGCACATCCGGTTGTGGCCGTCCAACGTGGAGCCCCTGGTGGACCTGTTCTTCCCGACGGGTATGCGCCCTCGGATCCGGTACCATCGCCTCCTCCTGCGGGCCCTTTGCCTGATCGCGGTAGAGCCTTTCCTTCGCCTCTTTGCCTGTGGCTTTCTGGACTGGGCCCGTGGCCAGGTCGTCCTCACGCAGCATAGGTATTACTGGGCCTTCCTGGGCCTCTTTCCTGACGGCGTGTGGGCCGATGTTTTCCTCACTGTAGATAGGCATGACAATGTCGAGGATGTGGCCCACTACCAGGCCTACCTGGAGGTCCTGCTGGCCTCTCGTGGCACTTATCAGACGGATGGCCACTAGATAGAGGGCCTTAGGCCCGACCTGAGGGTGTTGTCCCTCCGGTATATAGAGTCGCCCTCATATTCTGGCCAGTTGGTTGGCTGTTCTTGGTCCTTAGCGCTGATGTGTTTACTCTGTGTGTCCTGCCCAGTGCCGTCCCCCCCGGCCAGGACTCCGTTCCAGGCAGTTAGGGGAACCTCCCACCAGGCTTGGTGCTGGCTAACCCTACACCACCCGGCGTGGTGGTGGAGACCGTGTGAACTATTGGTGCTTTGTATCTGGGATGGTCTATCGATTGTGTTGGTATGTGCTGGGTGCATTAGGTTTTTCCTACCCCTTTGGTTCCCTCCTCTCTGCGTAGGGAGAGGGCTCCCTACCTTTTGTGGGGGGGAGGTGTTACGTCGCGTAACAATTCGTTGTAGTTACGGACGTAAATTAGGTCCTTGGCCTCGGTTGTTCCTAGGTTACGTGCAGTTCTAGTTTGGACATGATTGTCCCCGTAACAGTACTGTGGTATATTGGGTGCCTTTGGGCGCCGCGCCGCGTACTATATTAGTGGTCCTTATCCTTTTGTAGAATGTAGTGGACCGGCGTGCATCTGTGCACCTGCCTGTGTTTCTGTGGTTCTGCAGGCGAGGGCCAGGTCGGCCCGAGCCTGTTGGACCGTTGGTGACCATTTATGCACGTTCCACTCCTTGTGTGGTCACTCGGCGTGTGTTAAATGAATTAACACATATAGGCTTGGGTCACGGCAGTTTAGTTGTGTTTCCTTCCTCTTTTCCTGGAGTAAACGGGTTTGATTAAATGGCCTATGGCATATTACAGTAGTACATATGTAAATGCATTGAGATCTGGTTCGTCTCGGTCCTCTTTCGCTAGGGGTGTAAATAGAAGCGGCCTCACTAGTTTAGGTAGTATCAGGACCGGTAGAGGTAGAGGTGGCGGCCGAGGCTTGCGGCGTAACAGTATTCCTGCCCGTGCTCCGATCCCGTCCTACGACCCGGTCGACGACGTACCGGACTTGTGTCCCAGCGACAATGGTGAGGAACCCGCCGACGACAACGCGGGTGATGATTCGCTCCCTCCGTGGGCTCGATATGTTGAGGTGAGTGGTCCCCGCCGTCCTGGCGGTAAAGACCGCAAACCTCCCGCTTTGCCCACGCTTTCTGTCACTAGACTGACGCTCGATTGTACAGCCCAACAGATTCTTGATTGGAAACACTCATTGTATCAGGAATTTTCTCTGTGGGAGGAATACCACGATTGGCGTCTGTCTGACTCTGTTAAGATAGGCCTCATTCGCACCCGTGCTCTTGACCGTGCTGTCGCCTCTCTCCTGGGATGTGAAGAAGTAGCCTCCCATACGTACCCTGGTTCGGTTGCTGAGCTGATGGCGCGCATAGAGCGTCGTTGTATTCCCCCTGACGCCGACCGCCGCGAGCGGTTGGAATTCGGTCGCCTCCGTCAAGGCCAGCGCCATGTTTCGGCATATATGACCGACTTTGACCTGCGCCTGGCTCGCCTTAAGGACGTCTCAGGTGCCGAGGCCCGCGCCCGCTTTCTTGAAGGTTTGCATCCAGCACTCCTCGCTGAGGTCTTCCGCCACTTTTCTGAAAGCCGATGGCAGGACCTGCAGCTGCGGCAGATTCGCCCCTATCTCCTTCGAGTCGCGGACCTCATCATGCCACAACAACGCACGGCCCGCGCGAGCGTGAATCAGTTAGGCGTAACCCCGACCAGGACGAGTTTGTAGATGAGCTTCAGATCCCCTTGCGTGTGGCCGAGTTGGCTGTGATGGATGCCTCGCGCATCCGCTGCTATCACTGTCAGGAAATTGGGCATATCAAGCGTGCTTGCCCTCGTTTCCTTGCCGGCGCCCCGGCTACCGCTGATACAATGCCGCAGCGCTCTCCGGCTCCGACCGGCCGCCCCGTTCCTTTTCAGCGCCCGACCAATACCCTACCAACGGCTGGTCCGACTCAGCGTGCGCCGCGCCCGCTGAATGAGGTGGATGTTCAACCGCAGGACCCCGCTGGCAGCCTACCCGCCGACGAGCCGCCTTCCGGTCTACTCGGTGGTAAGGCGGTGTTCGACTCTTTCTCCCGTGACCCGCCTTTGGGGGAGGGGGAAGAGTAGACCGCCAAGACGGGGGCACCTTGCGGTCAGACCCCGCCCCAGTATTTTTGCCAGTATATACCACGCGACTGGGCGAAGCGACCCCACCCTCACCTCCTCGCGTGCGCCCCTTGCTTCTTTTTACAGCAGGACTCCCAGTGCCTGCGACCGTCACCGACCCAACCCTCGCCACCACCGAGGTTATGACGGTAAAGCTATTAGTAGATAACGGTGCTGCCTGCACCTTCGTGAGTGATGCCCTTGTACAGCGCCTAGGATTAACTCCAGTCCCACATGATGTTCCTGTTGCCATCCACTATGCGGATGGGCGAACGAGTGTCTCCACAGGAACTGTGAAGCTGCGACCTGTTGTGAACGGGACCCCAATTGATGTCCTTGCCACTGTCGGCCCGATTATAGCAGCCGATATATTGCTAGGATTAGACTGGCTGCAAGACAACAAGGTACAGATTAACCATGACACCATGATTGTCTGGTTCCCCGACGGCACCCACTGGCTCCCGACAGGTACTATGATGTTACCCAGGCCACTGTGGTGGACGTTACGCAAGCTGTTGATCCTTGTCATATTCGCTCCCTGGACGAAGTCCTCATGACCCGTGAGGAACTTCGTGAGCTGGTCAAACAGGAAGGAGAGCTTCAGTGTTTTGTATTGCAGCTTATGGCTGACCCGGCATGCATCGATCCCCTCGTCGCTGCTCTGAACGAGATGGGCATAGGATTCACAACAGAGGAACAGGCCCGCTTTGATAAGATCATCGATTCCTCCAAGACGTTTGAGGAGCGAACACCTGCTTATCCCCCGGCCCGCGCTGTGCTCCATCGCATTCATCTCAAACCAGGTGCGGCACCCACACACTCACCAATGTATAGAATGGGCCCAAGCGAGCTCAAGGAGCTCAAGCAAATCCTCATTTCCCTGCTAGACTCTGGTCTTATAGAACCCAGTAATAGTCCCTTCTCCGCAGGTGTCCTTCTGGTCCCCAAGCCCAACGGCAAGTGGCGACTAGTTACGGACTACCGAAAGCTGAATGATATTACCATCAAGTCAAAATACCCCCTTCCTAGGATAGATGACATTTTCAACAAAGTCCAAGGTGCAACGTGCTTTACTGTCCTAGATTGTGCAGATGGCTTTTGGCAGTTGCGTATCGCTCCCGAAGATTGCGCAAAAACGGCCTTCGCCACCCCATTCGGCCACTATCAATTCAGAGTAGCAGCCATCGGTCTCTGTAATTCTCCTGCCAGCTTTCAGATGTTGATGAATGAAGTTCTACGTCCTGTCATGGGCACGTCTCTACTGCCCCAAGTGCCTCAGGACCTCAAAGACCCAGATCCAACTGCTGCTCCTGTCCCCATTGCACCTCACAAACGACAATGCGCTGTACCATATATGGACGACATCCTCATTTATTCTCGAACCTTTGATGATCATTGTGAGGATGTACAAGCTGTTCTCGACATTATGGAAGCCAACCATTTGTGGGCCCGCCGAGCCAAGGTTCGTGCTGGCCGAAGTGTACCATTTCTCGGCCACATCCTGTCCGATAAGGGTGTCGCCACAGATCCTGAGAAAATCGCATCTGTACAAGAATGGCCTGTCCCAACGGACGTCAAGAGCATTCGTAGCTTCCTAGAATGGCATCCTACTATAGGCGATTTATCCCCCGCTTTGCAACCATTGCCGCTCCGATTAATCACCTCTTGAAGAAGGACGTGCCCTTTGATTGGACGCCGGAGTGCCAGCAAGCCTTTGACCTTCTCAAGTCCCGTCTGACCACAGCCCCGGTGCTTATCTTGCCTGACCCCAGCAAACATTTTGTGGTGGCGTGCGATGCCAGCAAGGTGGCCATCGGCGGTGTGCTACTCCAGGACCATGGAAACGGCCTACAACCGATAGAGTACATCTCACGCACTATGATTCCTGCAGAGCGCAACTACCCCGTACATCAACAAGAGCTCTTGGCTCTCGTTTACTGCTGCCATACGTGGAAACACCATCTGCTGGGCGCGCACTTTGATGTGGCCATGAGTGAGACCAATGAGGCAGACCCGTATCGCCTGATAATTCATACGGACCACCGCCCTTTAACACACGTGCTGACACAACCCAATCTGGTGCCCCGCATGGCCCGTTGGCTGGAATTTCTAGCCCAGTTTGCCCCTTTTAAAATCCAATATGTAAAGGGGGCTGAAAACATTGTCCCAGACGCGCTGTCCCGGCGCTCTGACTATTTCTTTTACTCTGACATGGACGTGCTGAATACCACGGTGGTCCCCTCAGTTGTATGAGAGTGAATGCCTTGAATTCCGCCATGGTTCTTGCAGGAAGTTGCCTTTATTAATAACAGGGAACACAGACGTAAGTCACGTCACTTCCAAGACTGCACGCAGCACAGACGACAGGGTCGCAGTGCCAAGAGAACGTGCACGCAAGAACTAGCGTCCCGGTGCGACCAAGTCACACATATAGGTTGTTAGGGACGCGTCCAAGTATTCAGCTGCACTGTCACAGCTGAACTGTCAATCAATTGATTACACAGACTCTGGCACGCCTTTGGCGCGGAGATCTATCAATTGTCCATACGGCTAGTCCTGTGGACCTATCCGTACACTACTCAGCATCAATTGTCTCATAGGTCCTGGCGCGCTACAGCGCGCCTACCTATCAATTGACCATCAAGTCCTGTACAAGTCCTGTCAACGTCCTGCGGACTATCAAAGTGACACTTGTACATCCTGTGTCCGTACGCGCCCACAGTGGCGCGCCGGGTACTGTCGGCACAGCCTAGGAAACGTCATAACTTTTACGTTCCTTAACCAAATGAGGCGTTCAAGGTGCCGTTGGAAAGAGCGTAACAATCTCTATCCATCTAACGTAAATCCTTTACGTTAACTCCAATCCCTTCTTTTCTTTAGGGATCACATCCCCTGCCAGGGACCCTTGAAGTAGCTTGAAATGTCCTTCACTCCAGCTTGAAGCTTGAACAGATGTCTTTAATGGCCATTGCCATTCCCCCAGCCTTTTCTTTTAAGGAACTGGAAAAGAAACAGATCTGCCACAGGGAAAACCATTCCATGAGAAATGGATAAAAACCTATGGAAGTGGCATTACAGAGTACCACCAGATATTAGAAGCACACAAAATTAAATACATACAGGTTAATTCTATGAGGTCTTCTCCAGGAATTAATCCCATCACCTCGGTAGAGCCTCCAGTACAATGACCTTCTGGCGGTGAGTTACATTAATCCCAGATACTAATCCCATAAAACCCAGTACATATTCAATATAAGTACAATAAATCCATGACAATTAAAATACCACTTGACAAAGTAAGGCGTATTACAATAGTTTGCCTGTCATTCTCTCAACAGGGGTCTATTGGCGCCCGTCTTACGGCGCCCGTCTACTTGCCAGATGGTAAACTGCCACAGCAAACAAATGACAAAATGAAACACATAGGCAACAATTAAATCCTGCCCTGGGGAACTAGGGAAGTCTGAACAGGCAAACACCTGAACAGGCCAGCTTGTAGAAACATAATACCAGGGAATCGAACCCCGCCCTATAAACCCCAGAATAAAGGTTCCCAGACCATTGTGAGAGGTATGTACAAATATACATTTCTTTTAAAATAGAATACATGGTCTGTAATGGACCTGTCAACCTTGTGTAGTCAACAGCATGAACCCCAGCCAAAACCTGGCTGTATCCTGATTAAAATCAGAGTGAGTGTACCATGGTCCATGAGCCTTAGTACAGACTAAAATACAGGTATTATGCCAGTCACAATGCTGACACTACCACACAATCTGCTCTCCAATGCCCTATAACCATGCACCAGCTTAGACAGCTTGCTGAGATGGGTCCATCAGAGACTGAAGAACCTTGTATTGCACTGCTGCCTTCTGCACTAGCTTGGTCAAAGCATCAGCAGGATTGTCAACCCCAGGGATATGCTCAATATTGGCCAAGGAGGACAACTCCTTAAGAAGGAGATAATCCAAGTCCCTACTTCTGGCCATCTGCCTGTGCACAAACTGCACCATCCCCATGGAGTCTGTTTTTAGAAGAGTGGTAACCTGAAGTGGCCAAGGAGTGTTAGAAGTCATCTGATGAAGCAACTCCTTCAGATAAAGGCTTGTGTGAATGCCTTCACAAATAGCCCTGCATTCTGCCACATCACTGCTGACAGCCACCCGTTTGTGCAGGCGACTAAACCAGCTCACCAAACTCCCCAGGCCTTCCTGTCTGAGCACAAAGAGCCCTGCAGCCCTGCCCCTGACCTTGGAGACCTGCCTGCTGTCCATTGAGCTATCCACATACAGCTCCATGCAAATGGGTTGTGATAAATCCACTGCAGACAACAGAATGCCAGATGAAGCCCTGACCTGATCAGCCACCTTGGCAGACCCTAGCTCCACCAGCATGTCATCAGGCAACCTGGCTATGACCATAAGGTCTGGCCTGGAAATGCCTGCCACCCAAGCAACCATGCCCCTCACCATGGGACACAGTGCCTGTGTGATGGTTGGAGGAAGCTTGCTAATGAGGGTCTCTTGATAATCATTGCCCCCCACCAGCAGCATACGCCACTCCCCCCCTTCTTCACCAGTGTGGCCTCCATGCCCACAAACAGCAGAGGCTCATTCTCCACCTGCCATTGCTCCCTACCCAGAGGAAACTTGGACTTAATGATGGAGATCAGCTCCTTAAGCCACGACGTGGGAGCTATCAGATGTAGGTCATCCCCGTGCAGCGAAGCATACACTGGCAGGCCTTCCCATTGCCCCAGAAACAGACAGGGGTCTACAGGAGAGACCTTCAAGTTGCAATGCTCCTTCAGGAAACGGTTGAGAGTCTCCCTCCAGATTATTGGACTTGACCTCAGGCCCTCCAGGCCCTTGAGGATTTTAAGGAACTCCGTGTGGATGTCCCTTTTCCATACAGCAGGCACCCTAACATAGAAAGGCGTCTTGCCCTCCCACTTTTCCTGTGCCACATCTGCATCCCCTCCAGAAATGCCCTCTTGAAGTCTACCACCACTGAGCCATAGTCCAAGCCCTTGTTGAGAAGGCCTAGAAATACACACAGCAGCAGCCTCCAAGTGTCATGCAACATGCCAGGGGTATACAACTCCTCAGCAGTGCACTCACCAGTACCCTTGAACTCATTCAGCACTGGCCTGACATGTGGTACCTTGACCCCGTCCACCTCCTTCATCTTGATGACAAACTTGAGCTTGAGTAGACGTCGTGCAGGAGGCAGGTCATTGACAGGTTCCACGCATTTCTTGGAGATCCAGTCCTCCCCAGATTTAATCAGACCCAGTGTGACCTGGGGACACATAATGGGAGAGGACATGAGCTTCACCAGGCCTTGGTAGTTGATAGGGCTGTGTCCAGCAAGTGAGTGAGGACCAATGCCCAAACTGCTTGGATGACTAGCAGCTGGCAATATGAGGTCATCAACCAAGGGCTCCTGCCCCTGGCACACTTGCACACGCTTAACCGTCCTGGTTACTGCACGTGATAGGTGAGTGGTCCTGAAATTAATCAGTGGGACCTGACCAGCCCCTTCCTTAGTCAGGAGAGAGGACGTGATCACTACCCCATCCTGGCATAGGAAATTCTGCCCCAGAAGAGCAGGTCCTTGATAGCCCTCCAAGACACAAAAAGCAGTGTCCTGTCCAAGGATAGGAATGAATACCTCACCCAGTACCTTCACGTGTACCCCGCCACTGAAGTCAGACACAAACTGATAGCTGGGTTCAGACATGCTGTACCCTGCTGCAGCCCTGGTCCCAATGATGGAAACCTGAGAATTAGTGTCTACCTCTAAGGCAGTGTCCAGCCCCAGATTGCCATGCCACCTGAGCTTGGCTACCTTGGGCTGCTTCTTGGCTCTTTGTAGAGCCCCAATCAATCCAGCCAAACTTGTCCCCCTGGGCTTGGTTAGTGCCTTGGGCTTGACAGTTGACTCCCCAGCTGTTGACCTTGCAGCCTGTTCAACAAGTACCTCTGCAACCTGGCCAGGGCTGACAGATTCCCCTGCAACAGATGTGGTCGTTGCGTCAGTGATGTCACTTGGGACCTGAAAATCCTGCAGATCCTGTGAGCCTTGTGCCTGACTGCCCTCATTCATCAGGTTAGGCTTGACATATGACCAACTCAGCCGGTGCACATGCTTTGGTTCGTCCTCCATGCTGACCAAGCATGCGTGGCTAGCTTCATCAACCTGGGTAACCACCCCAGGACTCCAGCTACCACGTTTGCCATAAAGGCTAGGTTCCTTCCAAGCTAGGACCTTCTGACCCACTTGTGGCTCCAGCATCTTCCAACCCCGGTCCTTCTCCCTCAGCTTGGCAAAGGTGACATGTGCAGCATGTTTCCAGCCCTCCAGCACATGTGGTGGGCACAGGCCATGATATAGACCCATTGGGCTGACAGCAACTCCATCATAGTAGAAGTTAACCCTGCTGTTCAGCTGCTGCTCCACGTTCCTCAGCCATGCACTCCTGACAAGTGCAGGTGCAGACAAGGGTACCCAGTCTTCAGAGATGATCAATTTCTTGACCTCCTGGATTGCCCTCTCGATAGCACCCTGCTGCCCATGAGCCTCCCTAGGTGTAACCAGCAACTCAGGAAGGGTAGGATCACCCTTGAGATGCTGAAACTGCATGTCCACCTGGATCCTTGTGGTAGGAAACTTGGCTCTTACATTCTGCAGGGCAGCCAGCAAGTACCTGTTCTTCATAGAAGGTAAATGCTCTAGCACCTTGTATTTCGTGTACCTGTCCACGCACACCAACAGTTGCATGCCCCTGATGTGTTGGATATCACACTGCAGATCACCAATGCTCTGAGGTAGAGCTTTGGCATGTGATTTCCTGGGCTTGTTGGAGGACAACTGGCACTTACACCGTGAGGCAGCTTGCTGACACGCCTTAAGAAGGGGTGCCCTGCCCATACGGAAGGCAAAGTTGTTTGACAGAGAAGTGGCATGCCCAAACATGTTGTGGATTCGGGCACCCAACTCCTGGTACACAGAGGAAGCAGTCCCTGGCACAGTCAGGACTGTGCTGTCAGGTTGTCCAGCATCACCATGCTGACTTCCATCCTGTTCTGACTCAGAGCCTGAGTCACCCTGCTCATGCCCAACACCTGGACCGCCAGCAGGGACCACATGCATACCACCAGAGGCCTTCACACCCCTCTGTGGTTGTACATTGGTTTCTCTCAAAATGAGAGGTCCACCCTCGTGCCCAGCACGAGGATGCATGGGGTCAGACATTCTTACAGCTGCATCAGCTGTCAAGGACGTCTTCATAGGAACCTGTACCTCTCCAGGTGACCTGGGGCCACCCTGAACCTGGAGATCACCCTCTTGTTGCCCAGATATAAAATCTGCATTGGAGCACCTGGCCTCCCCCTGGGTGAATTAAGGTGTGTAGGGGTTGCCTCAGACAGTCACTGCTCCTTGTTGTCTTCTTGCTGACTGCCCTTTGAAGGCTGGCCTGCCTGGGACTTGTTGTTCTTCTTGTTGTTGTTGTTATTCTTGTTGCTGCCCTGGCCCTGGGACTTCTTGAAGCTGGGACACTCCTTCTTGATGTGCCCCCACCCCTTGCACAGGTAGCATTGTATCTTTGACTTGCCCTGGCCTCCTCCCCCGTTGTCAGGCGCGTTGCCCTGCTTGGGCTTACCACCCACCCGCCTGAACACCGACTTGGAGTGTGACCTCCTGTCAGAGTCGGGTGAATGATCGCCCTTGCGCTTGTTATGGTTGCCCCTCGTCCTCCCTGGCTTCTGTCAGCCTCAGACGTCTTGGAGCCCCCTGGGCACGCCCACCTGCGTGGGTAGCCTTCACTGCTGGCACTCCCCCTCAAACAGCTCCTCTGCCTCGAGTGCTTGTTTGATTATGACCTTGTAGGCCTTGAGGGTTGAGTGTGGGGCACACATGACCTTTAAGGAGCCACGTGTCGCCTTATCCAGCCCAGAAACCTTGAGCCAGTTGGTCAGGGCTATGTTATCAGCAACATTAAAGCCGTGAGCCCTGCCCTCCTCAACCATTTTACAATAGTTAAGGAAGTTCTGGATCAGGTCTCCCTTGACCTCCCACCCCTGGTATTTATCCTGCCAATGGATCCCCACTTTCTTCCTCTGATCCTCTAGCAGTTCCTTTAACTCTGCCACGTAGCTGGACCAGGCCTTGTTGGCCTTCTTACACTCTCTAGTGAGGTCCTTTATCTGATCTGTACATTTGCCAAAAGTCTGGCTACCTATCCAGATCTGGTAATAGTTTGTACCACCGTACAAACTTGGAAACCCCTCTAGCCCCTCCACAAACTCCTCAGCCTGCTTGGGCTTTGTGTCTGACGTGACAGGTTGCAGTTGATTCACAATAAGCAAACCCTGGGTAGTGAGATCATAACCAAGAACAGCTTGTGCATTATTATTATTGTGATGAAGGTTGGTAATCTCTCCGGTAACCCCCACGTCATCTACGTGAGCGGTCCCACTACCAGCACCACCATGATTCCCACTGGCTGGGGCACCTTTGCTACGGCGCCCGTTTGCCATTCTGCACTACAAGCTATTCAAAAACACCTCAGCAAAGCAGCAGAATAAAGTATGTACAAAGAATTGTCGCAACTGCCGCCTGCGCCGGTGTCGCCCCCGCCCCCGCGAATCGCCGTTGAAAATTCGACAAAAATGTCGACGAGTACTGGAAAAAAAATTGGCCGACTTAGTAGTCAAGGCCCCGGAAGTCGCAGTACTCGTATGCGAACTCACGATCCTCCATATCCGGCGTGTGTGCCGGACCTGCGCCGGTATGTATCAAAACCGGTGTGCTCCCCGTCGCGAAAGTTGCGATGCGCCGACGCGCTACGAGGCGCAGAGGATGTGTAAAAATCGACAACAATTCCCAACCCGCGGGAATCCACTCTCGCAAAGATGCGAGAAAAGCCACCAGGTTAATGAGAACCTGGCGTTCGCGACTGCGTACGCCGCGTGTGAGCAGCGACAGCAACGCGAGGTCTTGAAATAAGTTTGTCGACACCACCGGCGCACCCCCCGTGCGTAGTGATGCCCAGTTTTGTAAATTTCTTTGGTAGCCGGTGAGTGAAGAGATGGCGTTGTCCAGCTCCTCAATGGCAGTGGTGACTTCGGTCACCGACCGCAAACCTCCACGCACCTGGACCGTGAACTGCGACAAAATGTTGCGAATCTGGTCCAATGGCGTGCGTATAGCCGGCACCAACTGCGGCAAATCGGGGTCCTCGGGGAAATCCCCGAGCAATGGATGAGCTGCGCGCTGCCGACGATGAAGTTCGTCCAGCGATATCGTGACCTCGTCAAGCAATTGCTGCCACGACGGCGCAGCCGGTCTTGGTAAAGGATCAGCCGGCAGAGCGGCTATCTCCTCATCGCCGGGAATTCGGAATTCTTCAGAATTTGGCATATTTGGAACGAGGCGTGTAATACGAGTTGTATGAGAGTGAATGCCACGAATTCCGCCATGGTTCTTGCAGGAAGTTGCCTTTATTAATAACAGGGAACACAGACGTAAGTCACGTCACTTCCAAGACTGCACGCAGCACAGACGACAGGGTCGCAGTGCCAAGAGAACGTGCACGCAAGAACTAGCGTCCCGGTGCGACCAAGTCACACATATAGGTTGTTAGGGACGCGTTCAAGTATTCAGCTGCACTGTCACAGCTGAACTGTCAATCAATTGATTACACAGACTCTGGCACGCCTTTGGCGCGGAGATCTATCAATTGTCCATACGGCTAGTCCTGTGGACCTATCCGTACACTACTCAGCATCAATTGTCTCATAGGTCCTGGCGCGCTACAGCGCGCCTACCTATCAATTGACCATCAAGTCCTGTACAAGTCCTGTCAACGTCCTGCGGACTATCAAAGTGACACTTGTACATCCTGTGTCCGTACGCGCCCACAGTGGCGCGCCGGGTACTGTCGGCACAGCCTAGGAAACGTCATAACTTTTACGTTCCTTAACCAAATGAGGCGTTCAAGGTGCCGTTGGAAAGAGCGTAACAATCTCTATCCATCTAACGTAAATTCTTTACGTTAACTCTCTCTCCTATCCCAATTGTACCATCCTATGGTGCTACCCCGGACACCGAGGAATATCATGACTTATTTCATGTCCCCATGGCCCTGCCCGACTTGCAGTCCTACTGTCCTCTTGCGCCTGAGGGCAGGTCTATACCTCCGGTAGGGGGAGAGGGATCTGACCCAGAGATTAAAAAACTTTTGCGCGTCCCTCTGTGTCATGTGGCCAAACAGGTTTATAAACCTTTAGAACCTGTGGGGGAGCCCCTATTATTCGGTAAGGCTGCGGCTGACGTTTTCAAGCCAAAAGCCGACACCGACGTCGCCATGCCTGACTCTGACCTTGAGCGGCTGATTAGTCGTTTCACGGTAACCGAGCCAGAGGCACAAGCCGCTGTAGCTGCTCACCCCCAACGGATGGGAGACTATCCTTGTCGGTTCGAGGGAGGTTTTCTGTACGTCCAGCTCCCGTCTGAAGCGTGGAAATTGTACGTTCCAGCCTTATGTCGCCCATCCCTTCTTTACGAGCTCCATGACGCTGCTCTGGGCGGTTACAAGGGCTCCCAGCGCCTACTAAGGAGATCCTCCGCCGGTCGTACTACTGGCCACATATGCGTCGCGACGCCAAGGAATACGTTCGTACGTGCCAGTCTTGTCAGATTATGAAGCCCCGTAATACCGGGTCCCAAGCGGAGCCCCAAGAGATCCCTGACCCATTGCGCCCGTGGGACAGCATTATGATGGACTTCGTAGGCCCATTTAAGAAGTCCCCTAAGGGCAATGCTCAGATCCTTCTTTTTGTGGATCGCATTACTAGGCGCTGCCACTTGGTGCCATGTCCCTTGACCCTCACCTCCCGTGACTGTGCCCTATTATACCTGCAGAACGTTTTCAGATATCATGGTCTTAGCCGGCAGTTCATTGCTGATCGTGATAAGCTGTTCACTGCCTCTTTCTGGCAAGAGTTCTTCGCAGCCTTGGGCACCAAAGTAAACCTTGGCACCGCCTATTACAGTTCGTCCTCCCATCTGGTTGAGCGTCTTAACCGTGTGGTTGAGGAGGCCCTCAAGCATTACGTGAGTAGTGATGGTGGTGATTGGGAGGATTACTTACCCCTCATAGAGTTCTCCCTCAACAACTCTCCACATTCTGCTCATGGGATGACCCCCTTTCTGCTCGATACTGGACAGCACCCGTTGACTCCCACGGATTTGCTGACTAGTCCCCTTCTTACCCAGGACACACTCAAGCGCAGCACCATTCAAGGAGTGAATGAGCTGTTGAGTAAGATGGTTAAGTCCCATGAGAGCGCAGTGATCGGCTATCGTGCCGCTCGACAGAAGTACATGGCCCGCATCCGCGCCTCCCTTGACCGTCGCACTCCGCCTATTCAGGTAGGCGATCTTGTCCTGGTAGAAGGTCCCCAGCTCGGCCGTTTTGCTCACAAGGTCGAAGCTGATCTCAAGGTAAAACTGCGCCCTCACTTCCTTGGACCCTATAAGGTAGTGGAGCAGCGCGGTGATGTCACCTTTCGCGTAGCTGTCCCTGAAACATGGGGCACCTCCGGTGTTTTCCACCGCAATCAACTCAAGCTCTACCACCAGAGTTCGTTTCAGGGACGGGAGACCCCTCCGGCGCCCTTGGAACACAATCCGGAGACGGGAGACGTGGAGGATGAAGTGGCTGCAATCATTGGCCACCGCGACGTCAAGAAGGGTCGCGGAAACCTCCGCCAATACCGCGTCAAATGGATGTATTCCAGGACAGATGTAGAGAACAGTTGGTTCTCCGAGAAAGAGTTGGAAGGGTGTGCCCGTCTGTTGTCTGAATACAAGGCCTCTCTCAAAAACAAGTAAGCTTACAGAAGTTCCTGGATTGTTGTGCGTTCGGTTGGTTGTCCCCTCCCATGTCAACAGATGTCACCACGCGGCAAAGAACCGCAGAGGAACCCCAGCCCGCCACGCAATCCGGGCGGAAGCGTCCCCGTGAAAGTACCGATTGAGGAAGAATCGGGCTCTGAACCGGAGGAGCATTATGAGGAGGAGCATTATGAGGAGGAGCATTATGAGGAGGAGGATTATGAGGAGGAACAGTATGAAGAGGGCCAGTTCGAAGAAGAGTATGAGGAGAACCCTGAGTTCACGCATGCTGAGTCTTACCCGGTTGAGGCCGACCCGACCTCCCACGAGCAGGCGTACCAACCTGAGCAACCATGTCCAGATGGTCCAGGTGTTCTCCCTCTCCCGAGCATGGAGCCCTCCCCGTGGATACAAGCGCAGCCCGGCCCGTCACAGCCAGTCGGGTATGTGTTGGCGCCGCCATGGACTCCGCAGGCTTCACCGTATGGTGGTTATGGAATGGTGCCCGCTGGTTATCCTGTCTACCACCCGTCACCAGATCCATCCGGTTATGCTATGCCTGCACTCGCGAGCCCAAGCGACTTGGCCGATCATGATAACAAGCGGATCGACCGGTTGTGCTCTACTATGGAGCAAATGCTTAAGCTTATGACCCAATCGGCTGTAGCCCCTGGCGCCGCCAATCCCACGGCTGGCAACGGCTCCATCGCTGGCGTAGCAGTAAGCGCCTCACCCCTGCCTGTGGTCCCGGTACCAACAGTGGCCCCTGAGTCTGCTGTGGCCCCTGAGTCTGTTGTGGCCCCTGAGTCTGCTGTGGCCCCTGCGCAGTGCAAGAATCCCCCGTCAACCCCGATGCCGAAAGCTGAGCCTGCTTCTTCGGGAAATCCCGTGTCGGCCACCCCAGCCGCGTCTTCAGCATCGTCGATGCAGTCGCCCACCGCGACCTCCATCCGGAAGACTTCGGAGCTCCCTGGCGCTTCCATTGGCCCAAGTAGCGGTTTCGCTTCGCGTCCTGTGGGCCGTGGAGGTGGTAGGGGTATGGCTTTTCAGCGGCCTATGGCATCTTCCATGTTTGTGCCCCGCTCTGTTGCCCTCAACGCCGGGCGCACTAGGCGAGGGGGATTCGCCTCGGCAGCCCCACGGCCAGTGAAGGAGGCTCCCGATACTTCCTACACGGGGGGAGGTCCCGCGTCAACTCCAGCGACCGGCGCGGAATCTGTGCGACCACCAACAGGTTTGACATCCCCCACGACCTTGGCCCTAGCCATGGCAGGATTGTACAATCTGCCCGAGCCGCTTGGTCAGATTCATATACCCATGCTTCCCAGTGATGAGCATTTCGGTCCGCCGCCCCGAGTTGCCGCGCCCGCGGCCCCTGAGGATGCGACTCTGCCACAAGACGTCCCGCCGCCCCCTTGGGGCCTAGTGCCGTTTTATCGGCCGGCAGCAATGTCTATGCATCATGTGATAAGGGTCAGGTACCAGTTTCAGCGGGCTTGGACGGATCCCATCGTCCAGACGGGACAATTCGCCTATCCGGACGATGTGACAGTCGACGCTGTTCAAGGCGTGTACTTTTACCGCCAAGTGCCGGGTCTGGAGCACCCTGCACACCTGGAGATAATCACCCAGCTGGAGCCGCTGCGACCTGCCCCTGTCCGACCCTTGGTCACGAACGACGACCCAGACGTGCGCGTGACACCTGACCTCCCGCACCTGGAGGATTTCACTCGACTCCCTCGGATCATGTGGGTCTACACCGAGAACGGCAATCGACATCGCGTCAGAGACTTCAGATACATGCCACGTTCCGGAGAGCAATTGTTCGAGGTACTGTACCCACCTGAGATGGTGCGTGGTCTGACGATGAGTGACGTTAATACGATGCGCCTCGCAATCGTCCGTGCTGTGCGACCCTTCCTGCAAAGGTTTCAGTGTGGATTCATTGATTGGGCACGCTTGCACGTGGTGATTACCCGCCACCAGTATCTTTGGGCCTTTCTGGGCCTGCTGCCTGAGAACGTCTGGGAGGACGTCTATCTCCGCAGCGAGCGCCCTCCCCTGGGTGTCCGTGGAGACGTGCAACGTGACTATACTCGCGCCGTGCTCAACGCCCGAGGAATGTTTCAAGGTGATCCGGAGTAGATAGAAGGCCTTACGCCGCCCGGGATGACCCTGTACTCGTGTAGGGGTCCCGGTAGATAGCCAGCATGGAGGACTGGAAGGATGGAAACCATGGGAATGACTCTGTAGAGAGAATTGAGCAGCCAGCAGGCAAGGTAGCGTTCCCGCCCGCACCTTGGCCGAAGGAGGCCCGGCACCGTCTGTGTCGGGACAGTCCCCGCCGCCTCATGCGATCTCTAGTCAGGTGGGCCGGCCCCCGCCCCTGACGCCCAAGTTACACGAGACGCGTGGTTCTGGCGACTGCTTGATCCTACGGAGAACCTCTTGTGGTCGAAGTCTAGAAGCTCCAACATGCGATAGGAATTTGTTCGTCCCTTCGGCTCTTACGCCATAACTCCCGCCTTGTGACGAGGGGGAGGTGTGTTGCATCCCAAGGCAACAATACTGTAGCATGATAAAGTGATCAACGTGTGACAGTCCGCCGCTGGAAGCGGACAAAACGGACAAGTATTTTTAGAGTTAGCTGGTGCCGATCGGAGGGGACCGGCCCGGTCACTGTCCGTTTGGTGTGGTAGAAGTATAGTCGTGGCACACTATTTTGTACACTTCTGAGCCGACCAAGAGTCGTCAGATATTTTGTGTGTGTGCCAAACGACCCTAAGTGTGTGATCTATGTTTGTTCAGGGCCGGTTGGCCCGGTGTCTGTTCGTGTGGTCAAGAGACAAGTTGTAGCGCGTGGCGGCGACGCACGCCACGCGGTTGTCAAAGTATATGGATGGGGAAGGTGGCCCAACCTTCCCACGCGTTCATGCTTCCTGAGCCTGCGTCATCCATTTAGTTCTTAATTCCCCCTCTTGTCCCGATTATAGTTGGCCCCGGACCCGTTTATTATTAATGAAATAAAGACGTTGGCACGCGAGATTTCCAAGTTGCAACCCATTGTCCAACGGGTTAAAGATTCTTTCCTGATACCTTGATCAGGACCCGGCCCGGGTCTGATCACAGGTCCGGACGTAACAGCTGCCTTGCCACTGACGACGTCGTCCACCCCTTCACTTTGAAGGAACTGGACGGCACCCTTGCTCGCCTGCGGTACGATGCGGCGGTCGGTGCTGACCACCTTTCTGCCGAGCTGCTGAAGACCCCTGATCCGGCGGTTAGGGATCTTCTGCTGGCGTTCTGCAACCGTGTCCTGCTTTGTGACGAGCCTCCGCCTGCTGAGTGGCAGACGGCCATCCGCGTCATGCTGTACAAGAAGGGCTCTGCTGCTGACCCCGGTAACTACCGGGGTGTCTGCCTCCAGAGCGCCGCGCTGAAGGTCTTCATGCGCATGATGCTGCACAGGCTCCGCGCCGCGCTGGACCCACACCTGGGTGAGTCTCAGATGGGTTTCCGTCGTGGTCGTAGCACTGTCATGGCTGTGTTTGTCGCGCGCCGGTTGATGGAGGAGGTGCGTCGCCTTCCCCCTGACAGTTTGCCGCTGGTCTTCATTTTTGTTGACTATATCAAGGCCTTTGACACGGTCCTCTGGGAGGCTCTTTGGGCCATCCTAGCTCTGGATCGAGTGCCACCTGCGTTTATTGCTGCCATTCGCCGGCTGTATGAGGGCTCACAGGCAGTAGTGCGGACTGCGGAAGGCACCACCCCACCATTCCCCCTTCACCACGGGGTGTGGCAAGGTTGTGTCCTGTCCCCATACCTGTTCATTATTGTCGTGGATCACGTCATGTGCCGGGCACGTGCGCGCTTTACTGCTCTTAAGTTTCCGGACTATGGGGTTCGAGCCAGGCTTGGACATCCTTAACGTGAAAGAGCACGGCGGGGTTAGACCGGGTTACCGCCTTGCCGACCTGATTTATGCGGATGACACCACCCTCATCGAGAGCCCCGAGCACATTCAGACCTGGCTGGACTGTCTGGGCCTGGAGGCGCGGGCGGTGGGGTTGGAGATTAGTGTCAAAACCGAGGCGATGGTGATTGGGGCCTCCAATACACCACCGCTGCCGCGCCTACTCGACGGGACGGAGGTCCCGTTCCGCGACCGCTTCAAGCTGTTGGGGAGCTGGCTTCCTGACACTGCCGACGATGTGGACACCCGCATCGGCCTTGCCTGGGCCAAGCTCCGTTCGCTCAAACCCTACTGGCGCTCGAAGGGCCTGGGCGAGCACCGCAAGCGCATGCTCTTCAAGGTCCTCGTCCTCACGGTGCTCACGTATGGCGCCGAGGCGAGGACAATCCCACTCAAACTGGCAGCTCGGCTAGACGGCACGGTTTACAGGATGCTCCGACAGGTCCTCAACGTAGGGTTTTCAGAGCGTCCGTCATCAGAGTCTTTGTATCATGGCATGCCCCGTATTTCGGACGAGATTAGGCAGCGTAGGTCGTAGGATAGCATTTGTAGGACACCTTGCCCGCACCAGCCAGGTCGACACCGCCCTTGGTCTGGCCGGCCCTCAGCGGCTTGGCCAGCCAGGGCGACACATTCTGACCTGGCCTGGCCCCGAGGGCATTCCCAAAAGGGTAGGGAAACCTGTCACGACCTACGTCCAGATGTTGCTGGACGACCTAGTAGTGGTCCCAGCCCAGTTTGAGCACCGCATCCACTCTCTCTCCCGTCTTTGGACTGCCATGCAGGACAAGACGCGGTGGAAGAGGATTGTCAAGGCGCACACGCACGACCCTGTGGGCAAGCCCCCTCCCCCCAAGCGGAGGCGGCGTTTTGATGAGTAGTGTAGTTAGGATTTTCTAGACAAGATAGCTTAGAGTTAGGATAGTTCGATTACGCAGCTTCCCCCACCCCATCCATCATGGAATATGTGCTACATGACCTCCCAACGGAGGCATGTTATAATTTAACCCTTAGTCCGCTGACCCATTTTTGGCACTTCCATACCCCTGAAAATGAAAAAAATCATAACTCACAGGCCACAACTCCAAATACCCCCAACCAAGATGCTAGGAGTATCTACACTTCAAGGGCTTTCAGAATATGCAATAATACCACGGCTTTATCAAAGAATTTGGATGATAGCTCTACTCAAAGTTGGCCAAAAGACGATCTTTTTTGCCCAAGGAAAAGTCTACCCCCCCCTAACTTTCCAGGTAGGGTAGGGAATCTCAATATCAACATTGGACAACTTAGTTGGATAGTCCAATGGTGGTTTCCTTGGGTCAGACCACCCGGATAACCCATTAGACCTATACAAGGTGCTCATATACGTGTGTGGGTTACGCGCGCGTAAACAGCCAACTATGACATGCAATACAAGAATGCATTATAACAAGCTATAAAAGATTGCCAAAGGTGCTGGAATACAAACATGTTGCCTACCTGCATTAACGAAATGATATGCTCCAAAGAAATGCCATAAACTGGTCACTTTCAGGGCTAATACCGCTCTTTACAGCAGGCATGGAAGCTTGCTGAAAGGTGCACTAAAAATCTCGTCAAATATAATGCATGGGAGACGTATTCCGCTGCAAAAGACACGCAAACACGTTGCCGTACCTGGCTCGTTCACGTCCTGACCGGATTCCAGTGGCCGGGACCCTCATATCTCACACATACCATTGCTTTACAGGCATAGGTCGCCATAGCCGCATCATTCATGCATCCTTTATGATTACCAGTTGATGCTGCGTTCAAAGATTACCTATAAACGCGTCCGCATTCCCATCAAACGCATCAGCGGACATCCCGTACCTAATCTGGATGCTTGGGCTGGCGCAGACTGCCCGGCCATGAGGATAAAATGAAAATGTGATAAGCGATTACTCATCTGGCACTGACGACCAAGAAGGCAGTATTTTTCCACCTGCATGTTCCCAATCCTACAAGTTTGGCCATGCCTGACCTACGAAAATCACGCATCATCATTCTGAGCAACATTCTAAACCGTTTCTAGCCGCGAGACGCAAAATTTCCCTGATAACGGCACGTTGGCAGCCATATCTCGTCACGCGCGCGCGCGAGTGAAAATTTCCCGCCAAAGTCACGTGACCCCCTATGATTACAGCCCTATAATTACCAGGCTATGGCGGATATTACCCCCAAACCTATGCATCACCTTCGTCCCTAAGTGTTCCCGGACCCACCGGACGACTGTCCTCCGTCACAAGCGGCGCGGCGCTCTCGGCGCGGCGCGAAATTCGACCGTTAGTCAAACCCCCCGACAGGTCGGGGGGTTAGCGGACTAAGGGTTAATTTTAATTTTTTTAATCAGTGGGTGGGATGGACCCCCACACATCCCATTTACATGGCAAAATCATAGTTTGGGTGCCCCAAGGCCAGCTTTGCATGTTATTCCATATTATGGTTTTGGGGGGTCTGGCATAGGACCCTCCCAGGCGAGGGCCACCTGATTTGTGTAAATGGTCTATAATGCATTATATATGTCTCCAACCCCATGTGCACCGTACCCGGCCCCCGGGGGGGAGTGCTTTTTATAGCACGCATGGGGCATGGATATGTGACCAACCACATTACCCCAACTTTATTCAACACAAAAGCATGCTTGGTTCCAAGGGTGGGCCAGAAAGTGTTATATATGGGTTTATATATATATATATATATAGGCTAGATACTCTCATACTTACAAAGATACCCTAACTCAGTCCGTTCTGGTGGTTCCAGTCCGGACGGTTGAAGAGTTAAGCATGGAGGCCATCGCAACTTAACGCGGTAATGACTCAATTTGTTGGTGTCAGGCCATTTTTGGCCGCGCAGGAGGCCATTTTTTGCGAAGACCGGACCCGCTACGTGATTTTACGGGCGCCAAAATACGCAAGCCCCACTGGCGCGCAAATTTCCCCGCCTGCTGGCTTAGGTGAAAAGCGCGAATGCAACCTTACAAATTCAGATTTGCAGCCTGCGGGCTGCGGTACATAAGAATCCACGACCATGCAGGGTCTGTAATTGAGACATCTTGCCGGACATTACCACCATCATGCCGAATGCACCACAGAAGGGCAAAGACAAGGTCGTTGAGGCCACAGGCAGTCTCGCTGAAGGATGGCATGCGTTCCCTGACAAGGACGCATGCTTCACCGTCACCTGCCATGTTATTATTGTTTACATGCAGGCCATTGACAGTAAATGAAGCTTCCCTCACGACTGTTCCCATGTTTTGTCACCGACAGTCAAACGTGAAGCCGGCTGGCAATTAACCGATTAAGTAACCCGCGAAAAAGAGAGCCGCAGTCAGAGGGTTAACACACATTTGTGCAGGTATAAAACGCAGGCACTGCGAGGCTGCCCACGGCGTGTTTTGCAGCCCGCCATTGTCCAAAATACCATCTGGCCTGGAAACTGGACTTAGGCCGGCTTTGACGCTGCAGCTGGATCGGGCTTGACGAGAGATGTCGAATGCCGTATAGAAGTCCGTCAGAGGAGGAGGTGGTGGGCTGCTACTGTACTGTAGCCTAATTCTACCGTTCAGTTGCGTTCCCGGCTTCCCGCTTTAAGTTGCGTATGCAAGTTTTAGGGGGCGATCGCAACTTAACGCGGTAATGACTGTATCAAAATCTATTTAGCCCATTGTGACTCACCTTGTGTGTGCAATTCGCAATGCAGATCGACACCATGCAGCTGATGCTCTGACGTTTCAGCGGCTCAACCCTGGAAAATATACGTAGATTCATGTTACGAAGTTCTTGGGTTGGTGGGGCAATGGTATGAACCACGTGGTTCCGCGAGTGTCGTTGTTATGTCGTAACAACGCCTGATAGGGTCGAGGACACCGTCGCCGGAACAGCGTTGCCTAGAATGACAGTAAGCCTTGCCTCACGGCCGAGCTCACGCTCTCGATCGCGGCGGATTCCGCGAGCTTTTTCCAAGCCAATGTACGCGCGCCAGCTCCCGCTCTTGCCGTCACCTAGCTGCGACAGTGGTAATCGGCGTGTGTGAAGTCATTGCGGCGCATCCTCATGATGTTATTTTCCATTTCATATAACCCCAGTGCAACGCAAATGTATTGAATTGTATCCTGGCCACGCGTCGGCGCAGGTTGGCCCGCGGGCCGCTGAAGCCGTGCTTTTTGTCGCCCATGCCGGCCATCCCTCGCGGCCGCAGGAGCTTCTCGCGGCGGTGGCGAAGCGTCACCGATTTGTGAGTGGCGAAGTGTGCCCGGTATGCGAGGTGTTCTCGAGGACTCTGTTCTCGGCCATGTGTATGTCAATGAAAAGTTACATGCGGGCCTCACTAGGTTAGTTAGGCCAGTGCAGCATCGGCGTGGCATCTATATCACAAAGTGTCATCTACCACGTGCTGCGGTGCATGGGCTGTGGCAAGTGACTAGCAGCGCAGCTAGACAGCAATGCCACCTGTTCTCTCAATAGGGCCATCTTTTCCCGACACAGAGGGCCATCTTTTCCCGACAGAGAGTCAATCCATGATGACTTGACAGATAGTCACTACAGTCCTCGCCCTCGCCCTCGCCCTCGCCCTCGCCCTCGCCCTCGCCCTCGCCCTCGCCCTCGCCCTCGCCCTCGCCCTCGCCCTCGCCCTCGCCCTCGCCCTCGCCCTCGCCCTCGCCCTCGCCCTCGCCCTCGCCCTCGCCCTCGCCCTCGCCCTCGCCCTCGCCCTCGCCCTCGCCCTCGCCCTCGCCCTCGCCCTCGCCCTCGCCCTCGCCCTCGCCCTTGCTCTCCCCATCGCCCTTGCCCTCGCCCTCGCCCTCGCCCTCGCCCTCGCCCTCGCCCTCGCCCTCGCCCTCGCCCTCGCCCTCGCCCTCGCCCTCGCCCTCGCCCTCGCCCTCGCCCTCGCCCTCGCCCTCGCCCTCGCCCTCGCCCTCGCCCTCGCCCTCGCCCTCGCCCTCGCCCTCGCCCTCGCCCTCGCCCTCGCCCTCGCCCTCGCCCTATCCGCGCACCAGCCTGTGGCCCTACTGGATTCGGATGCTGCGCGAGACGACAACGGGGAGTGACAAGGCGGGGGACAAGTCCGACCAGGGGGAGGCCGAGGCGGTGTGTGAGGAGCTGCAGCAGGCGATCGACGATGTGGTGCAACAGGTGGGTGCCACCTGGCAGGCTGAGGACGAGCCACATCCCTCTTGGGTGGTGCGTCGCATCCCCATGCAGCGTGTGGTTATTATAATTGCGGTGATGCCGGTGGGCTATCACAATTGTGCTGTTGTTAGCGTTGCGCGCGTGTATAATGCATGGTTGAGCGACCTGCTCCACCCGCCCTCAGCCGCATTCTTTCCTCGCCCTCATCCCCTAGGGGATGACGGCTACTACCCGATACCAATGTTGGGGAGGGTGCAGTCAGCTTTTGCCCCAGCCTGCACAGGTCTTCTCATAGCATGACATGAAATTTCGTTTGGAGAAATAAGTTGCGAATCAGCATTATGATTTTACTGGCCCACCTAGTGAATATTCCTTGATGACGTTAGTCAATTATGTCGATTATGTTATCTTGCTTATCTTGATCGTGTTGGTCATGTACCTTTCTTGGAGTTGTGTTGTGTTTTTTGGAGAGACAGCAGTAGGGCACACGCCATGCCATCTTTTCTCATTGATGCCCTCGTTCACGAGACTAAAAATTGTCTTTTGTCCTGAAGTTGCTGGCCAGGGGGGTCCGCCACCCACCCTACCACTCATCACCCCGCCACCACCCAGTGTTCAGTGATGTCAGTTGACGCCCTTTCACTTCCACCACTGGTGTGGTTTCAATCTCGCGACCTGCCTGTGGATGCCTGAGGCATGTATCTTTTTCCTAGTCACTTAACCGATCAGCCAGTTACTCATTACTTTCTTCATTTCACTAGAATTACCTATTCTCTCCTGTCTGATTGTGCTCATCTACAGGTATACACTGTTAAACATTCACTGTTTTGTACACACTGGTAGCACTCCCTGTACACGACAATCTTGGCCCACAAACACACCCTGCCCCCTTCTCCCCCCCCCCCCTTCATCTCGTGTCACCAAACAAATAGTGCCGCAAGCACGCAGCAACGAGTGCTGCCCGCAGCGCCCGCCTGGGCCTCCCCCTGGTGGGCGGCCTGCACCGCTTCCTGCGCGTCCCTGGCGCGCTCGTGGCCCGCCAGAGTGTCATGTTCGACGCCGGCTTCATCCAGCGGCAGTGGCGCACGATGCAGTTCATCCCCGCCGCACAAGCAGGGTGCTGGGCCGCGGTGCTGCGCTCCATGGATCTGGCGTCCGGGTACGGGGCGCCCTTGCTCGCCGCGCTTAGCCAGCCACGACCGGGGAGCCTCAGCCTGCACGGCCCCGCGCGCTGGGCGGTGCTGGCGACTGTGGAGCGCGCGTGTGCGCTGCTGGCGCGCACGCCGCGCGTGCTGTCGTGCATGCAGCTCATCTCTTGCATTCGCACCAGCCTGGGCGAGGAGGACAACGGCGACGCGCTGGTGCTGCATCTGCCCACGCGGCTCACGGGTGCGCAGTACAGCCCGTCCAGGTGGGTTGGAAGGGGCGAGGTGGCGTCATTTGGGAGAATTAGGGAAGGTTACAGAGGATGGGGGTGAACTAGGAAATGATATCAATGAGACAACCAGTGCAGGTTAGAAATCCTGAGAAACTGGACCATGGTAGCTCGAGCGAGACATAGCAGTACTACAGTTTACCTAACCGAAGTATAGGTGAAGGTGGTGATGAGAACAAGCGCAATCAGGAACTGAACAAAAATAGTTAGGTAATCATTGGGAACCAAATGGTGGGATTGTTGGTGGGTGGCAGGCGAGGTCAGGTTCAGCTTTAATAATTTTCAAGGAATGTCGCTATCATTGCACTATGTACCTCTCTATCAACAGTATCATAGCCCTGTGTAGCTATCTATCGCTGGGGGCTGTCGCGTAATCAAGATGCAACTAAGTATTTGATGGGGGGGGGGGGGGGCGCGGGGGAAGGAAGCAAGGCAGTAAAGGTTAGCGTGGGCAGGGCACCACCACCATGGGGACCAGGGCACCGGCGCGCACAACCCCCCCCCACCCCCCACCCCCCACCCCCCACCCACCCACCCCCACCCACCCACCCACCCACACCGCCGCCACCCCCACCGGCACCCCCACCGCCGCCGCCCCCCCACGACGTTCTCCATGGCGCTCTGGGGGGGGCGTCTGACCCGGGTGTAGCAAGCCGGAAACCCTTGTTTTGGTCACATGGATGTGGAAATAGTGCTCGACCTTATATTGGTTGCACCCACCCGAGCTACCAACCAAGCAAGCTGGTGGAGACGAGGGACACTCGCGGCAGTTTCCGTCATATGCTCCCACTTGCGGTCGACCACGTGCCTGCAACGTGGTCCATCCGCGATACGAACCGGAAGCGTGTATTAGTCTGGAACCAGCTACCATGGCAGCGACTGTGCTTACCACTATGCCATCAGCAGCATCCACTCATAGTCACGGTGCCTACTGCTTACGATTCTTAGCATCCACTCAAAATCGCTGTGCCTGACAATATGCGATTATTGGCATCCTCTTGGCACCGGTTCTGGCTGTCGCCAGCAGTGCGCTACCGTTTCTTTCCCGAGTCCCTTTGTTTGTACACATGTATTGGGGGATATCCTTACACAGTCATGTGATCAGTTTTTCAAAACGTAATGGGACATTCAGTGCCATGTGCCATCTGCGCCAGCCTCGCTGCGGTGCAGGCGTCCTGCCAGCTGGGCGTCGTATTCAACCTATGGAGGGGCAGCGACTTCCGCTCCGCCTACTCCCCTCGCGAGCTGGCGGTGGAAGGGAGCTCCAGCGCGCCGAGTGCAGACGCCAGTGTCTACCAGGTGCGTGGTGCCGGTGTCCACCAGGTGTGCGTGGTGCCGGTGTCCACCAGGTGCGCGTGGTGCCGGTGTCCACCAGGTGTGCGCGTGGTGCCGGTGTCCACCAGGTGTGCGCGTGGTGCCGGTGTTCACCAGGTGTGCGTGGTGCCGGTGTTCACCAGGTGCGCGTGGTGCCGGTGTTCACCAGTTGCGCGCGTGGTGCCGGTGTTCACCAGTTGCGCGTGGTGCCGGTGTTCACCAGTTGCGCGTGGTGCCGGTGTTCACCAGGTGTGCGCGTGGTGCCGGTGTTCACCAGGTGCGCGCGTGGTGCCGGTGTTCACCAGGTGTGCGCGTGGTGCCGGTGTTCACCAGGTGTGCGCGTGGTGCCGGTGTTCACCAGGTGCGTGTGGTGCCGGTGTTCACCAGGTGTGCGCGTGGTGCCGGTGTCCACCAGGTGTGCGTGGTGCCGGTGTTCACCAGGTGTGCGCGTGGTGCCGGTGTTCACCAGGTGTGCGCGTGGTGCCGGTGTTCACCAGGTGTGCGCGTGGTGCCGGTGTTCACCAGGTGTGTGCGTGGTGCCGGTGTTCACCAGGTGTGCGCGTGGTGCCGGTGTTCACCAGGTGTGCGTGGTGCCGGTGTTCACCAGGTGTGCGCGTGGTGCCGGTGTTCACCAGGTGTGCGCGTGGTGCCGGTGTTCACCAGGTGCGCGCGTGGTGCCGGTGTCCACCAGGTGCGCGTGGTGCCGGTGTTCACCAGGTGCGCGTGGTGCCGGTGTTCACCAGGTGTGCGTGGTGCCGGTGTTCACCAGGTGTGCGCGTGGTGCCGGTGTTCACCAGGTGTGCGCGTGGTGCCGGTGTTCACCAGGTGCGCGTGGTGCCGGTGTTCACCAGGTGTGCGCGTGGTGCCGGTGTTCACCAGGTGTGCGCGTGGTGCCGGTGTTCACCAGGTGTGCGCGTGGTGCCGGTGTCCACCAGGTGTGCGCGTGGTGCCGGTGTTCACCAGGTGTGCGCGTGGTGCCGGTGTTCACCAGGTGCGCGTGGTGCCGGTGTTCACCAGGTGCGCGTGGTGCCGGTGTTCACCAGGTGTGCGTGGTGCCGGTGTTCACCAGGTGTGCGTGGTGCCGGTGTTCACCAGGTGCGCGTGGTGCCGGTGTTCACCAGGTGTGTGTGGTGCCGGTGTTCACCAGGTGCGCGTGGTGCCGGTGTTCACCAGGTGTGTGCGTGGTGCCGGTGTTCACCAGGTGCGCGTGGTGCCGGTGTCCACCAGGTGCGCGCGTGGTGCCGGTGTCCACCAGGTGCGCGCGTGGTGCCGGTGTCCACCAGGTGCGCGTGGTGCCGGTGTCCACCAGGTGTGCGTGGTGCCGGTGTCCACCAGGTGTGTGCGTGGTGCCGGTGTTCACCAGGTGCGCGCGTGGTGCCGGTGTTCACCAGGTGTGCGCGTGGTGCCGGTGTTCACCAGGTGCGCGTGGTGCCGGTGTTCACCAGGTGCGCGTGGTGCCGGTGTTCACCAGGTGTGCGTGGTGCCGGTGTTCACCAGGTGTGCGCGTGGTGCCGGTGTTCACCAGGTGTGCGTGGTGCCGGTGTTCACCAGGTGCGCGTGGTGCCGGTGTTCACCAGGTGCGCGTGGTGCCGGTGTTCACCAGGTGTGCGTGGTGCCGGTGTTCACCAGGTGCGCGTGGTGCCGGTGTTCACCAGGTGCGCGTGGTGCCGGTGTTCACCAGGTGTGCGCGTGGTGCCGGTGTCCACCAGGTGTGCGTGGTGCCGGTGTTCACCAGGTGTGTGCGTGGTGCCGGTGTCCACCAGGTGTGCGTGGTGCCGGTGTTCACCAGGTGTGCGTGGTGCCGGTGTCCACCAGGTGTGCGCGTGGTGCCGGTGTTCACCAGGTGTGCGTGGTGCCGGTGTTCACCAGGTGCGCGTGGTGCCGGTGTTCACCAGGTGTGCGCGTGGTGCCGGTGTTCACCAGGTGTGTGCGTGGTGCCGGTGTTCACCAGGTGTGCGTGGTGCCGGTGTTCACCATGTGTGTGTGGTGCCGGTGTTCACCAGGTGTGTGTGGTGCCGGTGTTCACCAGGTGTGCGTGGTGCCGGTGTTCACCAGGTGCGCGTGGTGCCGGTGTTCACCAGGTGTGTGTGGTGCCGGTGTTCACCAGGTGCGCGTGGTGCCGGTGTTCACCAGGTGCGCGTGGTGCCGGTGTTCACCAGGTGTGCGCGTGGTGCCGGTGTTCACCAGGTGTGTGCGTGGTGCCGGTGTTCACCAGGTGCGCGTGGTGCCGGTGTTCACCAGGTGTGCGCGTGGTGCCGGTGTCCACCAGGTGCGCGTGGTGCCGGTGTTCACCAGGTGCGCGTGGTGCCGGTGTCCACCAGGTGTGCGCGTGGTGCCGGTGTTCACCAGGTGTGCGCGTGGTGCCGGTGTTCACCAGGTGTGCGCGTGGTGCCGGTGTTCACCAGGTGTGCGTGGTGCCGGTGTTCACCAGGTGTGCGCGTGGTGCCGGTGTTCACCAGGTGTGCGTGGTGCCGGTGTTCACCAGGTGTGCGTGGTGCCGGTGTTCACCAGGTGTGCGTGGTGCCGGTGTTCACCAGGTGTGTGCGTGGTGCCGGTGTTCACCAGGTGTGCGTGGTGCCGGTGTCCACCAGGTGTGCGTGGTGCCGGTGTTCACCAGGTGCGCGTGGTGCCGGTGTCCACCAGGTGTGCGTGGTGCCGGTGTCCACCAGGTGTGCGTGGTGCCGGTGTTCACCAGGTGCGCGTGGTGCCGGTGTTCACCAGGTGTGCGTGGTGCCGGTGTCCACCAGGTGTGCGCGTGGTGCCGGTGTTCACCAGGTGTGCGCGTGGTGCCGGTGTTCACCAGGTGTGTGTGGTGCCGGTGTTCACCAGGTGTGTGCGTGGTGCCGGTGTTCACCAGGTGTGCGCGTGGTGCCGGTGTTCACCAGGTGTGTGCGTGGTGCCGGTGTTCACCAGGTGTGCGCGTGGTGCCGGTGTTCACCAGGTGCGCGCGTGGTGCCGGTGTTCACCAGGTGCGCGTGGTGCCGGTGTTCACCAGGTGCGCGTGGTGCCGGTGTCCACCAGGTGTGCGTGGTGCCGGTGTTCACCAGGTGTGCGCGTGGTGCCGGTGTTCACCAGGTGCGCGTGGTGCCGGTGTTCACCAGGTGTGCGTGGTGCCGGTGTTCACCAGGTGTGCGTGGTGCCGGTGTTCACCAGGTGTGCGTGGTGCCGGTGTTCACCAGGTGCGCGTGGTGCCGGTGTTCACCAGGTGTGCGCGTGGTGCCGGTGTTCACCAGGTGTGTGCGTGGTGCCGGTGTTCACCAGGTGTGCGCGTGGTGCCGGTGTCCACCAGGTGTGCGTGGTGCCGGTGTTCACCAGGTGCGCGCGTGGTGCCGGTGTTCACCAGGTGTGCGTGGTGCCGGTGTTCACCAGGTGTGCGCGTGGTGCCGGTGTTCACCAGGTGTGCGTGGTGCCGGTGTTCACCAGGTGTGCGTGGTGCCGGTGTTCACCAGGTGTGCGCGTGGTGCCGGTGTCCACCAGGTGTGCGTGGTGCCGGTGTTCACCAGGTGTGCGCGTGGTGCCGGTGTCCACCAGGTGTGCGTGGTGCCGGTGTTCACCAGGTGTGCGTGGTGCCGGTGTTCACCAGGTGTGCGCGTGGTGCCGGTGTCCACCAGGTGTGCGTGGTGCCGGTGTTCACCAGGTGTGCGCGTGGTGCCGGTGTTCACCAGGTGTGCGCGTGGTGCCGGTGTTCACCAGGTGCGCGCGTGGTGCCGGTGTCCACCAGGTGCGCGTGGTGCCGGTGTCCACCAGGTGTGCGTGGTGCCGGTGTTCACCAGGTGCGCGCGTGGTGCCGGTGTTCACCAGGTGCGCGTGGTGCCGGTGTTCACCAGGTGTGCGCGTGGTGCCGGTGTTCACCAGGTGTGCGTGGTGCCGGTGTCCACCAGGTGTGCGTGGTGCCGGTGTCCACCAGGTGTGCGCGTGGTGCCGGTGTTCACCAGGTGCGCGTGGTGCCGGTGTTCACCAGGTGTGCGTGGTGCCGGTGTTCACCAGGTGCGCGTGGTGCCGGTGTTCACCAGGTGTGCGTGGTGCCGGTGTTCACCAGGTGCGCGTGGTGCCGGTGTTCACCAGGTGTGCGCGTGGTGCCGGTGTTCACCAGGTGCGCGTGGTGCCGGTGTCCACCAGGTGCGCGTGGTGCCGGTGTTCACCAGGTGTGCGCGTGGTGCCGGTGTTCACCAGGTGCGCGTGGTGCCGGTGTCCACCAGGTGTGCGCGTGGTGCCGGTGTTCACCAGGTGCGCGTGGTGCCGGTGTTCACCAGGTGCGCGCGTGGTGCCGGTGTTCACCAGGTGCGCGTGGTGCCGGTGTTCACCAGGTGTGCGTGGTGCCGGTGTTCACCAGGTGTGCGCGTGGTGCCGGTGTTCACCAGGTGCGCGTGGTGCCGGTGTTCACCAGGTGCGCGTGGTGCCGGTGTTCACCAGGTGTGCGTGTGGTGCCGGTGTTCACCAGGTGTGCGTGGTGCCGGTGTTCACCAGTTGCGCGTGGTGCCGGTGTTCACCAGGTGTGCGTGGTGCCGGTGTTCACCAGGTGTGCGTGGTGCCGGTGTTCACCAGGTGCGCGTGGTGCCGGTGTC
Organism: Mesostigma viride; assembly: GCA_009746045.1. Taxonomy (NCBI): domain Eukaryota; kingdom Viridiplantae; phylum Streptophyta; class Mesostigmatophyceae; order Mesostigmatales; family Mesostigmataceae; genus Mesostigma; species Mesostigma viride. Next base: position 3,778,064 of record RPFO01000076.1, read on the forward strand.
CACCAGGTGCGCGTGGTGCCGGTGTTCACCAGGTGTGCGTGGTGCCGGTGTTCACCAGGTGTGCGCGTGGTGCCGGTGTTCACCAGGTGCGCGTGGTGCCGGTGTTCACCAGGTGCGCGTGGTGCCGGTGTCCACCAGGTGTGCGCGTGGTGCCGGTGTTCACCAGGTGCGCGTGGTGCCGGTGTTCACCAGGTGTGCGCGTGGTGCCGGTGTTCACCAGGTGTGCGCGTGGTGCCGGTGTTCACCAGGTGCGCGTGGTGCCGGTGTTCACCAGGTGCGCGTGGTGCCGGTGTTCACCAGGTGCGCGTGGTGCCGGTGTTCACCAGGTGTGCGTGGTGCCGGTGTTCACCAGGTGTGCGTGGTGCCGGTGTTCACCAGGTGTGCGTGGTGCCGGTGTTCACCAGGTGTGCGCGTGGTGCCGGTGTTCACCAGGTGTGCGCGTGGTGCCGGTGTTCACCAGGTGCGCGCGTGGTGCCGGTGTCCACCAGGTGCGCGTGGTGCCGGTGTTCACCAGGTGTGCGCGTGGTGCCGGTGTTCACCAGGTGTGCGTGGTGCCGGTGTTCACCAGGTGTGCGCGTGGTGCCGGTGTTCACCAGGTGCGCGTGGTGCCGGTGTTCACCAGGTGTGCGCGTGGTGCCGGTGTTCACCAGGTGCGCGTGGTGCCGGTGTTCACCAGGTGCGCGTGGTGCCGGTGTTCACCAGGTGTGCGCGTGGTGCCGGTGTTCACCAGGTGTGCGTGGTGCCGGTGTTCACCAGGTGCGCGTGGTGCCGGTGTTCACCAGGTGTGTGTGGTGCCGGTGTTCACCATGTGTGTGTGGTGCCGGTGTTCACCAGGTGTGCGTGTGGTGCCGGTGTTCACCATGTGTGTGTGGTGCCGGTGTTCACCAGGTGTGTGTGGTGCCGGTGTTCACCAGGTGTGCGCGTGGTGCCGGTGTTCACCAGGTGTGCGTGGTGCCGGTGTTCACCAGGTGTGCGTGGTGCCGGTGTTCACCAGGTGTGCGCGTGGTGCCGGTGTTCACCAGGTGTGCGCGTGGTGCCGGTGTCCACCAGGTGTGCGCGTGGTGCCGGTGTTCACCAGGTGTGCGCGTGGTGCCGGTGTTCACCAGGTGTGTGTGTGGTGCCGGTGTTCACCAGGTGTGTGTGGTGCCGGTGTTCACCAGGTGTGTGTGTGGTGCCGGTGTTCACCAGGTGCGCGCGTGGTGCCGGTGTCCACCAGGTGTGCGTGGTGCCGGTGTCCACCAGGTGTGCGTGGTGCCGGTGTTCACCAGGTGCGCGTGGTGCCGGTGTTCACCAGGTGCGCGTGGTGCCGGTGTTCACCAGGTGTGCGCGTGGTGCCGGTGTTCACCAGGTGTGCGTGGTGCCGGTGTTCACCAGGTGTGCGTGGTGCCGGTGTTCACCAGGTGTGCGTGGTGCCGGTGTCCACCAGGTGTGCGCGTGGTGCCGGTGTTCACCAGGTGTGCGTGGTGCCGGTGTTCACCAGGTGTGCGTGGTGCCGGTGTTCACCAGGTGCGCGTGGTGCCGGTGTCCACCAGGTGCGCGTGGTGCCGGTGTTCACCAGGTGTGCGCGTGGTGCCGGTGTTCACCAGGTGTGTGTGGTGCCGGTGTTCACCATGTGTGTGTGTGGTGCCGGTGTTCACCAGGTGTGTGCGTGGTGCCGGTGTTCACCATGTGTGTGTGTGGTGCCGGTGTTCACCATGTGTGTGTGGTGCCGGTGTTCACCAGGTGTGTGTGGTGCCGGTGTTCACCATGTGTGTGTGTGGTGCCGGTGTTCACCAGGTGTGTGCGTGGTGCCGGTGTTCACCATGTGTGTGTGTGGTGCCGGTGTTCACCAGGTGTGTGTGTGGTGCCGGTGTTCACCAGGTGTGTGTGGTGCCGGTGTTCACCATGTGTGTGTGTGGTGCCGGTGTTCACCAGGTGTGTGTGGTGCCGGTGTTCACCATGTGTGTGTGTGGTGCCGGTGTTCACCAGGTGTGTGTGGTGCCGGTGTTCACCATGTGTGTGTGTGGTGCCGGTGTTCACCATGTGTGTGTGGTGCCGGTGTTCACCATGTGTGTGTGGTGCCGGTGTTCACCAGGTGTGTGTGGTGCCGGTGTTCACCAGGTGTGTGTGTGGTGCCGGTGTTCACCAGGTGTGTGCGTGGTGCCGGTGTTCACCAGGTGTGTGCGTGGTGCCGGTGTTCACCATGTGTGTGTGTGGTGCCGGTGTTCACCATGTGTGTGTGGTGCCGGTGTTCACCAGGTGTGTGTGTGGTGCCGGTGTTCACCAGGTGTGTGTGGTGCCGGTGTTCACCAGGTGTGTGTGTGGTGCCGGTGTTCACCAGGTGTGTGTGTGGTGCCGGTGTTCACCATGTGTGTGTGGTGCCGGTGTTCACCATGTGTGTGTGTGGTGCCGGTGTTCACCATGTGTGTGTGTGGTGCCGGTGTTCACCATGTGTGTGTGGTGCCGGTGTTCACCAGGTGTGTGTGTGGTGCCGGTGTTCACCATGTGTGTGTGGTGCCGGTGTTCACCAGGTGTGTGCGTGGTGCCGGTGTTCACCAGGTGTGTGTGGTGCCGGTGTTCACCAGGTGTGCGCGTGGTGCCGGTGTTCACCATGTGTGTGTGTGGTGCCGGTGTTCACCAGGTGTGTGTGTGGTGCCGGTGTTCACCAGGTGTGTGTGGTGCCGGTGTTCACCAGGTGTGTGTGGTGCCGGTGTTCACCAGGTGTGCGCGTGGTGCCGGTGTTCACCAGGTGTGTGTGTGGTGCCGGTGTTCACCAGGTGTGTGTGGTGCCGGTGTTCACCATGTGTGTGTGTGGTGCCGGTGTTCACCATGTGTGTGCGTGGTGCCGGTGTTCACCATGTGTGTGTGTGGTGCCGGTGTTCACCAGGTGTGCGCGTGGTGCCGGTGTTCACCAGGTGTGTGTGGTGCCGGTGTTCACCAGGTGTGTGTGGTGCCGGTGTTCACCAGGTGTGTGTGGTGCCGGTGTTCACCAGGTGTGTGTGTGGTGCCGGTGTTCACCATGTGTGTGTGTGGTGCCGGTGTTCACCATGTGTGTGTGGTGCCGGTGTTCACCAGGTGCGCGTGTGGTGCCGGTGTTCACCAGGTGTGTGTGTGGTGCCGGTGTTCACCATGTGTGTGTGTGGTGCCGGTGTTCACCATGTGTGTGTGGTGCCGGTGTTCACCAGGTGTGCGTGGTGCCGGTGTTCACCAGGTGTGTGTGTGGTGCCGGTGTTCACCATGTGTGTGTGGTGCCGGTGTTCACCAGGTGTGTGTGGTGCCGGTGTTCACCAGGTGTGTGTGTGGTGCCGGTGTTCACCATGTGTGTGTGGTGCCGGTGTTCACCAGGTGTGTGTGTGGTGCCGGTGTTCACCAGGTGTGTGTGGTGCCGGTGTTCACCATGTGTGTGTGTGGTGCCGGTGTTCACCAGGTGTGTGTGGTGCCGGTGTTCACCAGGTGTGTGTGTGGTGCCGGTGTTCACCATGTGTGTGTGTGGTGCCGGTGTCCACCAGGTGCGCGTGGTGCCGGTGTTCACCAGGTGTGTGTGTGGTGCCGGTGTTCACCAGGTGTGCGTGTGGTGCCGGTGTTCACCAGGTGTGTGTGGTGCCGGTGTTCACCAGGTGTGTGTGTGGTGCCGGTGTTCACCAGGTGTGCGTGTGGTGCCGGTGTTCACCAGGTGTGCGTGTGGTGCCGGTGTTCACCAGGTGTGTGTGGTGCCGGTGTTCACCAGGTGTGTGTGTGGTGCCGGTGTTCACCAGGTGTGTGTGGTGCCGGTGTTCACCAGGTGTGTGTGGTGCCGGTGTTCACCAGGTGTGTGTGTGGTGCCGGTGTTCACCAGGTGTGTGTGGTGCCGGTGTTCACCAGGTGTGTGTGGTGCCGGTGTTCACCATGTGTGTGTGTGGTGCCGGTGTTCACCAGGTGTGCGTGGTGCCGGTGTTCACCAGGTGTGTGTGTGGTGCCGGTGTTCACCAGGTGTGTGTGGTGCCGGTGTTCACCAGGTGTGTGTGGTGCCGGTGTTCACCAGGTGTGTGTGGTGCCGGTGTTCACCAGGTGTGTGTGTGGTGCCGGTGTTCACCAGGTGTGTGTGGTGCCGGTGTTCACCAGGTGTGTGTGGTGCCGGTGTTCACCATGTGTGTGTGGTGCCGGTGTTCACCAGGTGTGTGTGTGGTGCCGGTGTTCACCAGGTGTGTGTGTGGTGCCGGTGTTCACCAGGTGTGTGTGTGGTGCCGGTGTTCACCATGTGTGTGTGGTGCCGGTGTTCACCAGGTGTGTGTGTGGTGCCGGTGTTCACCATGTGTGTGTGTGGTGCCGGTGTTCACCAGGTGTGTGTGGTGCCGGTGTTCACCAGGTGTGTGTGGTGCCGGTGTTCACCATGTGTGTGTGTGGTGCCGGTGTTCACCAGGTGTGTGCGTGGTGCCGGTGTTCACCATGTGTGTGTGTGGTGCCGGTGTTCACCATGTGTGTGTGTGGTGCCGGTGTTCACCAGGTGTGCGTGTGGTGCCGGTGTTCACCAGGTGTGTGTGTGGTGCCGGTGTTCACCAGGTGTGCGTGGTGCCGGTGTTCACCAGGTGTGTGTGGTGCCGGTGTTCACCAGGTGTGTGTGGTGCCGGTGTTCACCAGGTGTGTGTGTGGTGCCGGTGTTCACCAGGTGTGTGTGGTGCCGGTGTTCACCAGGTGTGCGTGGTGCCGGTGTTCACCAGGTGTGCGTGGTGCCGGTGTTCACCAGGTGTGCGCGTGGTGCCGGTGTCCACCAGGTGCGCGCGTGGTGCCGGTGTTCACCAGGTGTGCGTGGTGCCGGTGTTCACCATGTGTGTGTGGTGCCGGTGTTCACCATGTGTGTGTGGTGCCGGTGTTCACCAGGTGTGTGTGGTGCCGGTGTTCACCATGTGTGTGTGTGGTGCCGGTGTTCACCAGGTGTGTGTGTGGTGCCGGTGTTCACCAGGTGTGTGTGTGGTGCCGGTGTTCACCATGTGTGTGTGGTGCCGGTGTCCACCAGGTGTGTGTGTGGTGCCGGTGTTCACCAGGTGTGTGTGTGGTGCCGGTGTTCACCAGGTGTGTGTGTGGTGCCGGTGTTCACCATGTGTGTGTGTGGTGCCGGTGTTCACCAGGTGTGTGTGTGGTGCCGGTGTTCACCAGGTGTGTGTGTGGTGCCGGTGTTCACCATGTGTGTGTGGTGCCGGTGTTCACCATGTGTGTGTGTGGTGCCGGTGTTCACCAGGTGTGTGTGTGGTGCCGGTGTTCACCAGGTGTGTGTGGTGCCGGTGTTCACCAGGTGCGCGTGGTGCCGGTGTTCACCAGGTGTGTGTGTGGTGCCGGTGTTCACCAGGTGTGTGTGTGGTGCCGGTGTCCACCAGGTGTGTGTGGTGCCGGTGTTCACCATGTGTGTGTGGTGCCGGTGTTCACCATGTGTGTGTGGTGCCGGTGTTCACCAGGTGTGTGTGGTGCCGGTGTTCACCATGTGTGTGCGTGGTGCCGGTGTTCACCAGGTGTGTGTGGTGCCGGTGTTCACCAGGTGTGCGTGGTGCCGGTGTTCACCATGTGTGTGCGTGGTGCCGGTGTTCACCAGGTGTGTGTGTGGTGCCGGTGTTCACCATGTGTGTGTGTGGTGCCGGTGTTCACCATGTGTGTGTGGTGCCGGTGTTCACCATGTGTGTGTGTGGTGCCGGTGTTCACCAGGTGTGTGTGTGGTGCCGGTGTTCACCAGGTGTGTGTGGTGCCGGTGTTCACCAGGTGCGCGTGGTGCCGGTGTTCACCAGGTGTGTGTGTGGTGCCGGTGTTCACCAGGTGTGCGTGTGGTGCCGGTGTTCACCATGTGTGTGTGTGGTGCCGGTGTTCACCAGGTGTGTGTGTGGTGCCGGTGTTCACCAGGTGTGTGTGGTGCCGGTGTTCACCAGGTGTGTGTGTGGTGCCGGTGTTCACCAGGTGCGCGTGGTGCCGGTGTTCACCAGGTGCGCGTGGTGCCGGTGTTCACCAGGTGTGTGTGGTGCCGGTGTTCACCATGTGTGTGTGGTGCCGGTGTTCACCAGGTGTGCGTGTGGTGCCGGTGTTCACCAGGTGTGTGTGTGGTGCCGGTGTTCACCATGTGTGTGTGGTGCCGGTGTTCACCATGTGTGTGTGGTGCCGGTGTTCACCAGGTGTGTGTGGTGCCGGTGTTCACCATGTGTGTGTGGTGCCGGTGTTCACCATGTGTGTGTGTGGTGCCGGTGTTCACCAGGTGTGTGTGTGGTGCCGGTGTTCACCATGTGTGTGTGGTGCCGGTGTTCACCAGGTGTGTGTGGTGCCGGTGTTCACCATGTGTGTGTGTGGTGCCGGTGTTCACCAGGTGTGTGTGTGGTGCCGGTGTTCACCAGGTGTGCGTGGTGCCGGTGTTCACCAGGTGCGCGTGGTGCCGGTGTTCACCAGGTGTGTGTGTGGTGCCGGTGTTCACCAGGTGTGCGTGTGGTGCCGGTGTTCACCAGGTGTGTGTGTGGTGCCGGTGTTCACCAGGTGTGTGTGTGGTGCCGGTGTTCACCATGTGTGTGTGTGGTGCCGGTGTTCACCAGGTGTGTGTGGTGCCGGTGTTCACCATGTGTGTGTGTGGTGCCGGTGTTCACCAGGTGTGTGTGTGGTGCCGGTGTTCACCAGGTGTGTGTGTGGTGCCGGTGTTCACCAGGTGTGTGTGTGGTGCCGGTGTTCACCAGGTGTGTGTGTGGTGCCGGTGTTCACCATGTGTGTGTGGTGCCGGTGTTCACCAGGTGTGTGTGGTGCCGGTGTTCACCATGTGTGTGTGTGGTGCCGGTGTTCACCAGGTGTGTGTGGTGCCGGTGTCCACCAGGTGCGCGTGGTGCCGGTGTCCACCAGGTGTGCGTGGTGCCGGTGTCCACCTGCCCTGCTAGAATAGTTATTCACCAACTTGTGATCAATCTGACGCGTCTGGCATGTCACCCGAAACCAAGCACATTGTAAACATTGGATGTTGTGCGCTAACGCTCATCATCATCTCTTGCTTCATAGTGGTAACAACGCGGTGTGTGCAGGGGTTGCTTACTGTTAGTTTCCCCCTGTCGTTAAGGTGCAGAAAGATTTCGATACTCTGCATGGGGTCAGCCCAGCCACCGTCGGCATGCGCATTACCGGGTATTCACACTCTGCTTGCATGCATTGCCCACTTGCCTGCCTGCGCTGGCCCAGTATGCCGGGAGGGCGCGCATCACCCACGTCTGCCCCTACAACGGCGACCTGATCCACATAGAGGTCCTCAACTCGCGGCATGCTGAGCCGGGGCGGGGCAGCGCGGACGTGGCTGCGGTGATTTTGACCGATGACGACGACAAGGGCGAGGGAGAGGGCGGCGGGGAGGGGCTGCTGCCGCGCCATCTGGCGCTTGACCAGCTGGACCGCGCGCTCCTCAGAGCGTCCCTGGAGGCGGAGGCGGGCGACGAGCACGACCACGCGCTGCGCGCCCAGATGTGCGCCAGGTGGGCGGCCTAGGCCCCACCCTACCCCCGCCCTTTTGACCCAACCTCTCTCTTTCTTTCAGGTGTGCAGATACATTCCTCCGCTCTGTCTGCTTGTGCGCGTGCCCCTCCCCTCTGTCTGCTTGTGGTCCTGCCCCTCCGCTCTGTCTGCTTGTGGTCGTGCCCCTCCGCTCTGTCTGCTTGTGGGCATGCCCCTCCACTCTGTCTGCTTGTGGGCGTGCCCTCCCCTCTTGTCTGCTTGTGCGCGTGCCCCTTCCCTCTGTCTGCTTGTGGGGCCTGTGGCATCTCGTGGGGTTGGTCTGTCGAATGCCGGCATGGGTCGAGCGCGCCAGCCCCAGTCCCACCCCTCTAGTACTCCTGTGGTTTTCTCCCCAGGCGTGCCGATTGGTCCCGAAACAGTTCCGTGATAGCGGCCAGAACGTTTCCTTGATAGTGGCAGCTGGAATGGCAGTACTTGCTGTGATGAGGCACATCGTAGCGCGCTGCTGCTCATCATGTCCCCTGGCTTTTCAAACACATGGCTTTCAAAGGGGAAGAAAAAAAGCGCTGCCGTCGTGGTGGTTGCACGTTTTCCCACTCTAATTTCCTAGTCCCAAACCGAAAACCATAACTCCCCCCCATAGTTCTTGCCCTCCCTCTATTCTCCCCCATCACCATTGGACTCCTGGTAGCATGCTATCGGATTTCTTCAAGAATAGTTTAGTGTACTGGTACGAGAGAGACCGCCGCAGGCGGCTGGGACAGCCGCCGGTTTTATGTCCCGCCGGCCGCGCGGGTTTCAGGCGTCAGACAATTAAGGGGACGTGGCGCGCCGAATATTTACCGCGCGAAAAAATTCGCGGTACCAGCCGTACCGTGAAAAGTGGGTGCACCGTGCGCGCACCCCTTGCGGAAGTGGTCATGGCGACTGCGTTTAGGTGAAACTAGCAATGTAGGGCTAGAGAAATGCAAAAAAAATGCTCGAATGTTGAAGAAGATGATTTCATGATGTTGGGTTGTGGCGGCAAGTAGCTGGTTTACAATATCGCTGCTTTCTTTTACTGCCATCGGCATGGGGGTTAAACTGCATTATTTGGTCGCGCGGAATAAAATAGAGTTCGTGATAGCGGCAGTAAATTCGCAGTTTTGGGGGCCTTTTTGACCGTCAAGGATGCATTAATATCGGTAGCATTGAATTCCAAACCGAACTGGTGCTTTTTGCTACATTTTCGGCCATTGTCGGTAAGTAATTCTTCAGGCCTGCGCAGTGCATGTCGGAATCTTCCATGGAAGAACGGCCGTTGTTGCGCGCCTGGGCGAGGGATCTGCGAGGGCAAGGTATAGATTTGTCGCGAATGTTATGTGCTATCAGTTCTTTCTTCTATGAGCTCATCGTTCGAAGGTTTTTGCGTTCTGTTTGGGCCGTTTCCGCCAGCTAGCTCGCCGTTGCTTGCCGAATACCTGGCAGCTTTAGATTGTTTTCGTTTTTTGATTATTGGATGATTGCAGTATTTATGAATACTGTTGTTCCCGCTCTTGTAGGGTTCGTCTTTGGTAATACTGTTTTAGCAGCATATGCAGGTTTCATATTTATTGGACTTGGACGTGCTGTTCAGCAACAGGTAACTTTTTTTGTTAACTCATGTCGTGGTTAGGGCCGCTTCAGTCGAAGCCTATAGCTTCTCGGGAAGGTTTAAGGCATTTCATAAAACGTGTTCTGGCAAGGATGGTGTGCGTATGGACGCTTCTTGTTGTGTTAGAGTGACGCACCCTCTCTTCGCAGCGGCATCACAGCGCTCATGCGCTGGAGGGCCGCCAATGGTTTCTTTCCATTTTATCGTGCAGGGGAGGAAGTGTTTTATTGACGATCATGTTGGAGATATTGCATTTGTGTGACTGCATGTAGATAGCTGCCACCATTGGTTTATTTGAGCTTTCCCTTGATATGATGATGTGAAAAGACTGCAATGTGCTGAGCCAACCATGGTTGACATGGTTGACTGCATGCCATCGTTGTATGCCATGATCTCCTTGGTTCCTTGCCCTCCATAGTTCCAGTTTGTTGCCCATCTCAGGTAGGGCAGTGAAGGAGTTGTTGCTGTGTTGATTAGCTTGGTTGGCATAAACCTTACACTCTAACCTGGGAGAAACATAGAAAATGCTGGTTAGGCATTTTAGTGCCATCATCATTATTGCTATTCACATGCTTATATGTCTGGCCATGCTCGAGGGACGGTGAAGGTGTATGAGGTGTGTGGCCACCCCTTTGTACTTCATAACATATTCAGCATGTATTTGATGCATGTTGGATGGCATGTAAAGTGTGATTGTGTTAACTTGGTTACTGAGTGGTCCTTAGCGCCTGTCAGGTGGTCGTCTAGGAAACCCATCAGTGCGTGTCACAGTGACCCCAAACCTTGAGCATGTGTCGTCATCAGTGTGCAAGAGTTAATTATATGTGCTTTTGGTCATAGATTTGCTGAGTTCTAATCATGAAGTTTACAAGGTAACCTTGGGTTGACTAATGTGTATGCTCTCTTGGCATGTATGCCTAACGATCGTGTTGCTATGCTTAGGCTGGCAAGGTTGGCCATGCCGAGGGCAGGTGAGGGCAGATGAGGTGCCTAGCTGTTTGCTTATGTATTGTGATCGAGTAGGGCATGCTTTCAGGCTTTTTGGATGGAAAACATCATGCCTAACTGGCCTTGTACAAAGAAAAACCTCCTTTAGCTTATGTTCAGGTTTTAGCACGTTTAACTTTATAACTTGAGCTAGACTTGTCGGAATGACCTGGGACTTGGAAGACAGTTGTCCCCCTGTTAGACGGATTTTCGCTGCAGAAAAAAGTATTTTTTTGACGTGTTTATAAAAAGTTATTCCCAATGTCCGGTAAAAAAAGGGTCGTTTTGCGGGGAAATTAATAACTGTTCGAGGTTTTGCCCTTTCCATGATGTAAATAGCTCAGCAAGCTACAAACTCAGGGAACTAAAAACGCTGCAGGCAGTTTTGCAAATAAATGTGTGCATTGGCTGGGGCATACCCAGCCCTAATTAGCGTCTTTTGCTATTTATAGCGCATTATTGGTGTATATATGGGGGTAGTACCCCCAACAAGTGCATGGACAACTCACTAGAGATGTTATTTAGTGCCCCCAATCATAACTTAGCGTTGTGCAAATGAATTTCAAGTGATATTAGCATAGGTCAATTTTTAAGGGTTTTGGGGTGCCACCTCCCCTTAAGTCATATATTAAATATGGGAAATTGTGGGCCGGCTGCCCTGGTCAGGACGCGTGCCACTAGTCGTTAGGCAGCTAGTACGGAGAGTACGGCATTGCTGAAAAACCGGCGTCATATGCTAGTGACGTGACGGTCGCCACTTGTCAGTGGCCACATTTTGTGACGAAAACACTTTGTGTGGCAAGTCCTAGTGGGCTTTGAGAGT
>RPFO01000076.1:3793919-3801419 GCA_009746045.1 Mesostigma viride
CGTTACAACATCGCAACTAATATTATCTACATCACAATGGTCGCTGCCGCTATCCATGTCTACTGTAAATTCCCAGTTATAAGCATGTGCGATAGGCGCCATTCAGGGTGCTTTCAGCGGTTGATGATGGCAGCTGGTTGAACTAACAGCACACATGTGGGCTAATGGAGTTCTGACAGATATACTAGAGGCCTGCAGCGCTTTGTGTGATTGCTGTGATTGCTGCGATTGCTGTGATTGTTGTGATTGATGTGATTGATGTGATTGATGTGATTGATGTGATTGATGTGATTGATGTGATTGATGTGATTGATGTGATTGATGTGATTGATGTGATTGATGTGATTGATGTGATTGATGTGATTGATGTGATTGATGTGATTGATGTGATTGATGTGATTGATGTGATTGATGTGATTGATGTGATTGATGTGATTGATGTGATGGATGTGATGGATGTGATTGATGCGATTGATGCGATTGATGCGATTGATGTGATTGATGTGATTGATGTGATTGATGTGATTGATGTGATTGAAGTGATTGATGTGATTGATGTGATTGATGTGATTGATGTGATTGATGTGATTGATGTGATTGATGTGATTGATGTGATTGATGTGATTGATGTGATTGATGTGATTGATGTGATTGATGTGATTGATGTGATTGATGTGATTGATGTGATTGATGTGATTGATGTGATTGATGTGATTGATGTGATTGATGTGATTGATGTGATTGATGTGATTGATGTGATTGATGTGATTGATGTGATTGATGTGATTGATGTGATTGATGTGATTGATGTGATTGATGTGATTGATGTGATTGATGTGATTGATGTGATTGATGTGATTGATGTGATTGATGTGATTGATGTGATTGATGTGATTGATGTGATTGATGTGATTGATGTGATTGATGTGATTGATGTGATTGATGTGATTGATGTGATTGATGTGATTGATGTGATTGATGTGATTGATGGGATTGATGCGATTGATGCGATTGCTGCGATTGCTGTGATTGCTGTGATTGATGCGATTGATGCGATTGATGTGATTGATGTGATGGATGTGATGGATGTGATGGATGTGATTGATGTGATTGATGTGATTGATGTGATTGATGTGATTGATGTGATTGATGTGATTGATGTGATTGATGTGATTGATGTGATTGATGTGATTGATGTGATTGATGTGATTGATGTGATTGATGTGATTGATGTGATTGATGTGATTGATGTGATTGATGTGATTGATGTGATTGATGTGATTGATGTGATTGATGTGATTGATGTGATTGATGTGATTGATGTGATTGATGTGATTGATGTGATTGATGTGATTGATGTGATTTTTGCGATTGATGCGATTGATGCGATTGATGCGATTGATGCGATTGATGCGATTGATGCGATTGATGCGATTGATGCGATTGATGCGATTGATGCGATTGATGCGATTGATGCGATTGATGCGATTGATGCGATTGATGCGATTGATGCGATTGATGCGATTGATGCGATTGATGCGATTCATGCGATTCATGCGATTGATGCGATTGATGCGATTGATGCGATTGATGCGATTGATGCGATTGATGCGATTGATGTGATTGATGTGATTGATGTGATTGATGTGATTGATGTGATTGATGTGATTGATGTGATTGATGTGATTGATGCGATTGATGCGATTGATGCGATTGATGCGATTGATGTGATTGATGTGATTGATGTGATTGATGTGATTGATGTGATTGATGTGATTGATGTGATTGATGTGATTGATGTGATTGATGTGATTGATGTGATTGATGTGATTGATGTGATTGATGTGATTGATGTGATTGATGTGATTGATGTGATTGATGTGATTGATGTGATTGATGTGATTGATGCGATTGATGCGATTGATGTGATTGATGTGATTGATGTGATTGATGTGATTGATGTGATTGATGTGATTGATGTGATTGATGTGATTGATGTGATTGATGTGATTGATGTGATTGATGTGATTGATGTGATTGATGTGATTGATGTGATTGATGTGATTGATGTGATTGATGTGATTGATGTGATTGATGTGATTGATGTGATTGATGTGATTGATGTGATTGATGTGATTGATGTGATTGATGTGATTGATGTGATTGATGCGATTGATGCGATTGATGCGATTGCTGTGATTGCTGTGATTGATGCGATTGATGCGATTGATGTGATTGATGTGATTGATGTGATTGATGTGATTGATGTGATTGATGTGATTTTTGCGATTGATGCGATTGATGCGATTGATGCGATTGATGCGATTGATGCGATTGATGCGATTGATGCGATTGATGCGATTGATGCGATTGATGCGATTGATGCGATTGATGCGATTGATGCGATTGATGCGATTGATGCGATTGATGCGATTGATGCGATTGATGCGATTGATGCGATTGATGCGATTGATGCGATTGATGCGATTGATGCGATTGATGCGATTGATGCGATTGATGCGATTGATGCGATTGATGCGATTGATGCGATTGATGCGATTGATGCGATTGATGTGATTGATGCGATTGATGTGATTGATGCGATTGATGTGATTGATGTGATTGATGTGATTGATGTGATTGATGTGATTGATGTGATTGATGTGATTGATGTGATTGATGCGATTGATGCGATTGATGCGATTGCTGCGATTGATGTGATTGATGTGATTGATGTGATTGATGTGATTGATGTGATTGATGTGATTGATGTGATTGATGTGATTGATGTGATTGATGTGATTGATGTGATTGATGTGATTGATGTGATTGATGTGATTGATGTGATTGATGTGATTGATGTGATTGATGTGATTGATGTGATTGATGTGATTGATGTGATTGATGTGATTGATGCGATTGATGCGATTGATGCGATTGATGTGATTGATGTGATTGATGTGATTGATGTGATTGATGTGATTGATGTGATTGATGTGATTGATGTGATTGATGTGATTGATGTGATTGATGTGATTGATGTGATTGATGTGATTGATGTGATTGATGTGATTGATGTGATTGATGTGATTGATGTGATTGATGTGATTGATGTGATTGATGTGATTGATGTGATTGATGTGATTGATGTGATTGATGTGATTGATGTGATTGATGTGATTGATGTGATTGATGTGATTGATGTGATTGATGTGATTGATGTGATTGATGTGATTGATGTGATTGATGTGATTGATGTGATTGATGTGATTGATGTGATTGATGTGATTGATGTGATTGATGTGATTGATGTGATTGATGTGATTGATGCGATTGATGCGATTGATGCGATTGCTGTGATTGCTGTGATTGTTGCGATTGTTGCGATTGATGTGATTGATGTGATTGATGTGATTGATGTGATTGATGTGATTGATGTGATTGATGTGATTGATGTGATTGATGTGATTGATGTGATTGATGTGATTGATGTGATTGATGTGATTGATGTGATTGATGTGATTGATGTGATTGATGTGATTGATGTGATTGATGTGATTGATGTGATTGATGTGATTGATGTGATTGATGTGATTGATGTGATTGATGTGATTGATGTGATTGATGTGATTGATGTGATTTTTGCGATTGATGCGATTGATGCGATTGATGCGATTGATGCGATTGATGCGATTGATGCGATTGATGCGATTGATGCGATTGATGCGATTGATGCGATTGATGCGATTGATGCGATTGATGCGATTGATGCGATTGATGCGATTGATGCGATTGATGCGATTGATGCGATTGATGCGATTGATGCGATTGATGCGATTGATGTGATTGATGCGATTGATGCGATTGATGCGATTGATGCGATTGAGGCGATTGAGGCGATTGAGGCGATTGAGGCGATTGATGCGATTGATGCGATTGATGCGATTGCTGCGATTGCTGCGATTGCTGCGATTGCTGCGATTGCTGCGATTGCTGTGATTGCTGCGATTGCTGCGATTGCTGCGATTGCTGTGATTGCTGCGATTGCTGCGATTGCTGCGATTGCTGTGATTGTTGTGATTGCTGCGATTGCTGTGATTGCTGCGATTGCTGCGATTGCTGCGATTGCTGCGATTGCTGCGATTGCTGCGATTGCTGGGGATGCTGTGAATAGGTGCTGAAGCTAAGGTCCATTGGAGTGCCTTCCTACCAGAGAAACAAGTTTATTACAATAAGTGTGTGCAGGCTTTAACAGTTGAGCCTAGCCACACCCTCAAAATCATTGTACAAGTCATTGTCAAGTTAGGCCAGTTCACCATGCTGGGGCCTAGCACATGCCCCCTTGGTCCAATCTTGTCCCACATCACCATCTCTGGCCACCCAGGCCATTTCCAGCCCTGGTGGTAGGAACGCAACCACTTGGAATGCTGGGCTCTTGTTGGCATGATGATGCCCCCCTTCCCGCCCCCGTGTGGCCGCTACGGTCTCCCGGCGGACGCAGGGCGGAGCCACATGCGTTCCCCTTCTTAGAGGGGCGTATCCCAGTGCTGCCGCTTTAGGACTTATGCCACCTGGGAACATCTCCAGCTCACCCAACCACCATCACCAGCCCACCGGCAGAGCCGCTGGGATTTCTCGAGGGTAGAGCCACTGCCACTGGCTCTATTACCCCCCATCGTGGTGATAATGATGGCTGCGGACCTCCTAGCGCCAAGGCTCACCATCGCCATGGTGTCACGAGCCTTGGCGCAGCCGCAGCCGAGTGGAGCTTTATTATGGTATATCATGCATTTTCTTAAAACAAGGCCGTACCGCACTGCCGGGTTCCATACGCACCCCCCCTCGTGGGGGGCCCGTGAAAACGGCAAAGGCAAAGCGGAGCCCGCCGCCTTTGGGCGGGCGTAGCGGAGCCTTTTTCATTCACGACGTTTTCACGCGCCCCCCGCGAGGGGAAAATTTTTTTCCAGGCCTGCCAGGCACTGTAGAGTTTCTTAACCAGATTTTTGTAAGTGCGCATGAATACCCACGGTTTACCGCTGCTTCCCACCTCTCCCTTATCGCCAAGGGCAGAAGGGGCCTGCTCGCCGGAGCGCCGAGAGGGTACAGGGCGCCTGCCGACCTCCCCATGCCGACAGGACCCCCCCGACCCACGGCAGCCGCTGCCATTGGTGCACCCTCCTCCGCCTCTGGTTTCTTTTGACCCCATCTTTATGAAAAACGCCCTGCTTCCCCCGTGCACGCCGCTACAGGGATAAAAAATCCCCGGCGGACACTTTACCCGAGGGCAAATCTAGCGTTTCCTTCAGGGCTCGTCACCTTGCACTGTCCTTTCGCAGGGCTCTCCGCCAAAACCCGCCTTCTCTAAAAACCGCCTTCCCTCTTCATTGACTTTCGAAATTCAAGTCACTACGGGCTCCCAACTGGAGCCCGGCCGGCGCACCCCAGCGCCATGGGGGAACACCCTAGGACCAGCACTTCAACCCTTCACCAATATTTCGAACAACAGCGGGTCACCTCTCCGTAACACGGGGAGGCTCGCAGCGTCGACTTACATTGGGCGTAGCAGCCATAGTGGCCGCAAAGCGGCCCCCCTAGCGGCCAGCCCACCTTTCCTCGCATTGGAAAGTCGCGAGCTGCAAAAAGGCCTCCCTACGTTCACCACACCACTCTAAGTACGGTGTGAAAATGGAAAACAAAGCACATGTCTCAAGGCGCCGCGCCCCCCTCAATCAAGGGCGGGCACAGTTGCCAGTAGGCACTAGTACCGGCGCACCGCCGGTCCCCTTTTCTCTAGTCCTAAGTAACAACAAGCACCTTACATGGTGTAGGTGACGTACGGTAGAGCGGCGCTACAGGCGGCAGATCGGCCCCCTTTGAGCCCGCCGCAACATAACTATAAAATGAGCAGATAGCTCAAAAATTGCTGGGATTGCTGCGATTGCTGCGATTGCTGCGATTGCTGCGATTGCTGTGATTGCTGTGATTGCTGCGATTGCTGTGATTGCTGCAATTGCTGCGATTGCTGCGATTGCTGCGATGCTGTGATTGCTGTGATTGCTGTGATTTTTGTGATTGGTGTGATTGCTGCGATCGCTACGATTGCTGGGGATGCTGGGGATATGCGCACTTCTCATTTTGCCAA
This sequence comes from Mesostigma viride, assembly GCA_009746045.1. Classification (NCBI taxonomy): domain Eukaryota; kingdom Viridiplantae; phylum Streptophyta; class Mesostigmatophyceae; order Mesostigmatales; family Mesostigmataceae; genus Mesostigma; species Mesostigma viride. The sequence continues at coordinate 3,800,062 of RPFO01000076.1, forward strand.
ACAACGTGCAAGCAGATGAACACGTGTCAAATTCAGACTTTATCGAAAACAGACTGCAAATAGATGGTGAGCACCGGTAAAAGCTCGTGGAAGGGGCTCCGATCCTCACAGTTTATCAGGGCTTCATTCCTCACAGGTTAATAGGGCTTTGTTCCTTACAGTCGAATAGGGCTTCGTTCCTTACAGTTTAATAGGGCTTCGCTCCTTAGAGTTCGACTTCTGAGTTGACTGTGGGCACTTGGTACAATCCACTGTTTGGCTGCGCTTCTACCCTACCTTTGTGCAACGGATGGGTCGCGCCGCGTGCTTGCTACACCCCGCGCTGTATCGTGACCCCATCGCTTGTGACGGATGCTGCCTTTGCTCCACGCGCTGCAGTTGACGAAGATTGGGACTCCGATGGAGCGATGGAGCCGGAAGGGCCCGTGGACCCCTTGGCAGATGAGACCCTGGACCCCATGACCGTCCAGATGGCATTACCAAGCGAGATGGGAACGTTGGAGTCCGACCCCTGTGGACAAGGGGTCGCTTCCGCGGGGCCAAGCGCTGTGGGATCTCCAAGTGGCACTCCCTCTGATGGCGGGAGCCAAGACGTACCCTGTGTGGGTCCCAGTGTGGCTGGTGCGCACCCTGGTGGGTCGGGCGGCCCAAGTGCCTACGACGTCCGCATGTTCCGGGACGGAGTGCTGCCCACCCCTGAGCAGGGAGGCGCTTCGCTTCAAGATGACGTGTTGCTTGATGATGACATGCCGCTTCAAGGTGACGCGATGCAAGATGATGATGTGACGCTTTCGCCGCAAGGAGAATCCTCACTCTCGTCCGGCCAGACCCCGCAGCTCCCCTGCCTGGCGACCACCGTGCCGCACGCCCCACAGGTCCCGTTGAAGTCCAATGCCCCTGTAGGCTTGCACAGGGACACATCCACCCAGGACGAGCCTCATGTATATACTATCGATTGTGCGATTGCAATGTGCCGCCAAATCGATACCAGCGCGATGCACCACCGCACAGTAACTAGCCACGGGGCTGAAAGGAATGACCCCTCCTGCCTGACTGGTACCAGCCAGGGGTGGCATGCCCCTGGGAGGCCCATCCACTCCCACATCCCCCCATCAACCGTGTGGGGTCGACCTGTGGCCAACGGGGCGCTCCCTGGCGCCGCGACCCCGGGTCGGGGAGGTGCTCTCTGCCATGCATCTGTGCCGCACGCGCTCTTGCCACCTGGCGCCACTCTAGTAGCCCTGGGTTTGCCCTACTTCTGGCTCGCCATGTGCCATGCGTTTGCGGGGCGAGGCAGCCTCGATCCTCGTGGTTGGCTCGCCGGGTCCCCTGCATCGCAAAATGTGCCATGGAATGTG
>RPFO01000076.1:3806419-3808919 GCA_009746045.1 Mesostigma viride
CTGCTGCTGCTGCTGCTGCTGCTGCTGCTGCTGCTGCTGCTGCTGCTGCTGCTGCTGCTGCTGCTGCTGCTGCTGCTGCTGCTGCTGCTGCTGCTGCTGCTGCTGCTGCTGCTGCTGCTGCTGCTGCTGCTGCTGCTGCTGCTGCTGCTGCTGCTGCTGCTGCTGCTGCTGCTGCTGCTGCTGCTGCTGCTGCTGCTGCTGCTGCTGCTGCTGCTGCTGCTGCTGCTGCTGCTGCTGCTGCTGCTGCTGCTGCTGCTGCTGCTGCTGCTGCTGCTGCTGCTGCTGCTGCTGCTGCTGCTGCTGCTGCTGCTGCTGCTGCTGCTGCTGCTGCTGCTGCTGCTGCTGCTGCTGCTGCTGCTGCTGCTGCTGCTGCTGCTGCTGCTGCTGCTGCTGCTGCTGCTGCTGCTGCTGCTGCTGCTGCTGCTGCTGCTGCTGCTGCTGCTGCTGCTGCTGCTGCTGCTGCTGCTGCTGCTGCTGCTGCTGCTGCTGCTGCTGCTGCTGCTGCTGCTGCTGCTGCTGCTGCTGCTGCTGCTGCTGCTGCTGCTGCTGCTGCTGCTGCTGCTGCTGCTGCTGCTGCTGCTGCTGCTGCTGCTGCTGCTGCTGCTGCTGCTGCTGCTGCTGCTGCTGCTGCTGCTGCTGCTGCTGCTGCTGCTGCTGCTGCTGCTGCTGCTGCTGCTGCTGCTGCTGCTGCTGCTGCTGCTGCTGCTGCTGCTGCTGCTGCTGCTGCTGCTGCTGCTGCTGCTGCTGCTGCTGCTGCTGCTGCTGCTGCTGCTGCTGCTGCTGCTGCTGCTGCTGCTGCTGCTGCTGCTGCTGCTGCTGCTGCTGCTGCTGCTGCTGCTGCTGCTGCTGCTGCTGCTGCTGCTGCTGCTGCTGCTGCTGCTGCTGCTGCTGCTGCTGCTGCTGCTGCTGCTGCTGCTGCTGCTGCTGCTGCTGCTGCTGCTGCTGCTGCTGCTGCTGCTGCTGCTGCTGCTGCTGCTGCTGCTGCTGCTGCTGCTGCTGCTGCTGCTGCTGCTGCTGCTGCTGCTGCTGCTGCTGCTGCTGCTGCTGCTGCTGCTGCTGCTGCTGCTGCTGCTGCTGCTGCTGCTGCTGCTGCTGCTGCTGCTGCTGCTGCTGCTGCTGCTGCTGCTGCTGCTGCTGCTGCTGCTGCTGCTGCTGCTGCTGCTGCTGCTGCTGCTGCTGCTGCTGCTGCTGCTGCTGCTGCTGCTGCTGCTGCTGCTGCTGCTGCTGCTGCTGCTGCTGCTGCTGCTGCTGCTGCTGCTGCTGCTGCTGCTGCTGCTGCTGCTGCTGCTGCTGCTGCTGCTGCTGCTGCTGCTGCTGCTGCTGCTGCTGCTGCTGCTGCTGCTGCTGCTGCTGCTGCTGCTGCTGCTGCTGCTGCTGCTGCTGCTGCTGCTGCTGCTGCTGCTGCTGCTGCTGCTGCTGCTGCTGCTGCTGCTGCTGCTGCTGCTGCTGCTGCTGCTGCTGCTGCTGCTGCTGCTGCTGCTGCTGCTGCTGCTGCTGCTGCTGCTGCTGCTGCTGCTGCTGCTGCTGCTGCTGCTGCTGCTGCTGCTGCTGCTGCTGCTGCTGCTGCTGCTGCTGCTGCTGCTGCTGCTGCTGCTGCTGCTGCTGCTGCTGCTGCTGCTGCTGCTGCTGCTGCTGCTGCTGCTGCTGCTGCTGCTGCTGCTGCTGCTGCTGCTGCTGCTGCTGCTGCTGCTGCTGCTGCTGCTGCTGCTGCTGCTGCTGCTGCTGCTGCTGCTGCTGCTGCTGCTGCTGCTGCTGCTGCTGCTGCTGCTGCTGCTGCTGCTGCTGCTGCTGCTGCTGCTGCTGCTGCTGCTGCTGCTGCTGCTGCTGCTGCTGCTGCTGCTGCTGCTGCTGCTGCTGCTGCTGCTGCTGCTGCTGCTGCTGCTGCTGCTGCTGCTGCTGCTGCTGCTGCTGCTGCTGCTGCTGCTGCTGCTGCTGCTGCTGCTGCTGCTGCTGCTGCTGCTGCTGCTGCTGCTGCTGCTGCTGCTGCTGCTGCTGCTGCTGCTGCTGCTGCTGCTGCTGCTGCTGCTGCTGCTGCTGCTGCTGCTGCTGCTGCTGCTGCTGCTGCTGCTGCTGCTGCTGCTGCTGCTGCTGCTGCTGCTGCTGCTGCTGCTGCTGCTGCTGCTGCTGCTGCTGCTGCTGCTGCTGCTGCTGCTGCTGCTGCTGCTGCTGCTGCTGCTGCTGCTGCTGCTGCTGCTGCTGCTGCTGCTGCTGCTGCTGCTGCTGCTGCTGCTGCTGCTGCTGCTGCTGCTGCTGCTGCTGCTGCTGCTGCTGCTGCTGCTGCTGCTGCTGCTGCTGCTGCTGCTGCTGCTGCTGCTGCTGCTGCTGCTGCTGCTGCTGCTGCTGCTGCTGCTGCTGCTGCTGCTGCTGCTGCTGCTGCTGCTGCTGCTGCTGCTGCTGCTGCTGCTGCTGCTGCTGCTGCTGCTGCTGCTGCTGCTGCTGCTGCTGCTGCTGCTGCTGCTGCTGCTGCTGCTGCTGCTGCTGCTGCTGCTGCTGCTGCTGC